>PVKP010035890.1:0-22897 GCA_004027715.1 Plecturocebus donacophilus | reverse complement strand
ATTCTAAAAGTGATCACATAATAGGAAATAAATCACTTTAGTCTGCATAAGCATTTCACAGATTTAAATGAAATCCTGAGCAATAGAGCAAGATTCTCGTTCTCTCTCCCTCTTTCTCTTTCTTCCTTTTTTCTCTTTTATTCTACTTCTGTCTTAAAAAAAAAATAACTTCCCCTCTCTCTTTCTCCTTCTGAAAAAAGAAAAAAATAAATAAATAAATAAAATGCAAACTAATGCATAGTAATAGCATGCAGATCATTAGTTGTCTGTGGGCAGGTAGGTAGGCTTCCAGACAGGCAGAAGCAAGAGAATACAATAAAGTATGAGGAAATGTTGGGGGACAATGAACATTTCACTATTTTGGCTGTGGTGATGTTTCATGGGTATAAACACACATAAAAACGGGGTAAAATACAAGAAAACTTTTGCAATTTTGATATAGACAAATCTTTCTTAGAATACAGAAATAACTAATAGTAAGTAGTAATATATTAAATTGGACTTCATCTGAAGATACTGTTACTTTTTTAAGAAAACCTGGGTACTTGAAGAAATATTGTAATTATATATATTTAACAATGGAATTTTATGGAGAAGATAATAGAAACATTTTTACAACCCAGAAGTAAGAATAAATAACCTCACGTATGTGGGAAAATCATAAAAAGTTTACAAAAGAAGATATTATAATGACTAAGCACATGAAAAACTTTTCATCATTGAGTATTAGGGAAACTAATTTTAAAATCACAGCAAAGTACCATCACATCCCTAGAATAACTAAAATTTAAAATTCTGTCAATACCAAGTGTTGATTATGACGTGTAACATTTAGAAATGTCATATAAAGCTAATATGGTTGAAAATGATACCATGAATCACATTTTACTCATTTCTCAAAGTTAAACATATCTTTACCATATGACTCAATTATTGGAGACCTAGGTATTTACCCACAACAAATATAAACCTATGTCCAGGTGTACAAATTGCAAAATATTTATAGCCACTTTATTCAAAACAGCCACAAAGTGGAAATAACCTTGTGTCTATCACTCATGAATGTTTAATCAAATTATAGTATATTCATGCAATGATATACAGCTAAGCTATAAAACAAATTACCCCAAATTACAACAACATGAATTTGTCTTCCAAATATGCCAGGCATAAGAATGTACATTCTCTATTATTCCATTTTTATAGAGTTATGAAAATATCAAAATTAATTGTGATAGAAATAATAGCATGGTTTACCTGGGGTTAGTCATATGACAAATTGACTGAAAAAGAATAAAGGAATATTTTGGCTATAATTAAGGCATTTTATTGGCTTTGCAGGGTGGTCTTATAAACTTTTATCAGACTCTTCAGATTGTATATTTAAATTAGACACTTTTATTACATGTAAATTACATCTTTATCACCATGAAGTTAATGTGTGTGTGTGTGTGTGTGTGTGTGTGTGTGTGTGTGTAGAGAGAAAAAAGAGAATTTAGGTGTTAATATCAAGTGACATGAAAAGGTATCTCATTCCGATGTCTTGAAATTCTGAAAAGCTTACTTATACATAAAACTTTCTACACATTACTTTGCAAATGTTTATAGGGGTTCGTTACCACCCACAGAACCCCAACTTCTTACCACACTTCTACATTTAATCCTTCTCATCAGAGTCAAATAGCAGAGATACGGAGAGCAATACAACAAACTACATAACACACTGTGTAATTGAAATGGACCATAATCACTAATATTAAAGACAGTGAATCATTCTAATAGAGCTGTGTTCAGCAAACAATGAAAAATTATGTGCCAGAAAAGCTAATGCTGGTTTTAAAATGAACAGAAATGAAGCGAAATGGAACGTCACTTGTTATTCATGAAGGTCAATTTAACGTGATTATTTTTTCCCAGCATCACAGTTTTGTGATTACTGTTATATACCTGAGTGCTATTTTATAACCTAATACGAGTAGAAAATAACCAGGTGGTGATGATCTTGTTTAGAGCTGAGCCTAAATGCTCCCATAACCAGCATCAAGGTAAACATGCTATTGGTTACAATGCAAACAAATTCCAAAGTATCAAGAGAAAGGGAGTACGAGGTATTCAGCAATTAGATTTTATTTTAACAATTTCAAAAGATAAAGATAGGAAATCACAGGTTAATCTTAGGTGAAATATTACACTTAAAAACCAACAATCAGCCACTTAACGCTACCTCTCATATAATATTTGCCTTTGATACAAATCTACTTTGCAGTCTCAAAGAAAGTATCCTAAAATTAGAGACTTATGTGGCTTACGACGAATGCTGACATTGCAACTTGCTGATTATTTCCAAAAAGCTGTAAGATTTCACATGGAGAAATCTATATAAAAGTTAATTAAAATATGTTTAAGCAATTTTATTGCAACACTAAGGAAACCAGTGTTTGAATGGCAAACATCTTGATAAATAAAAATTTCTCTTTAATTTGGCTTTATCCGGGTGTCAGTATATTCTATCAACAAGTTTACTAGTATTCCTATAAAATTTATCTATTTTGTGCTTATCTCATTTTTAATTTTACTAAAATCCCAAAGAGACAAATTAGTAAGGTGGCAGAGCCTGGCTGAGTGCCTTCATTAGCTCAGCGCTAATAACTTCTTTCAGCACCACGGATAGCGCCTGACATCACAACTCAAGCTTATCCAAAAGCTAATTATTTTCCCTGTTATAAAACAAAGGTTCTATATCAAAGGCCCATAATGCGACACAGTATATCCTCTAGATGCACTGATTTGCAAAATAAATCAACTGTGTCAGGGAGGAATTTAAGCAGAAATTATAACAAATTGCAATTATACTTGCAATGGTGCACTATTTAAATGCATTGTCAGTTTTTCATGGTGAGACGGCATCCATGCCATTCTGAGGATTGAGGACAAAAACTGAATTCTCATCTGTCACAGTAATAAAAATGTATTCTGTTTTATTACAAGTTATAGATTCCATTACAGCTTATCTCATAAATATTTAAATGATATCATTGAGAAAAAAAGACCTGAGGACTTTTGATGGATTATATTTGAAAAATATTTTAATTATACACAGCTGCACAAACACACATGTATACATTACATACATACCTATTAGTTTTAGGAAGTTATGCCTTTGTATATTTTTTCTTTGAATATATAGGTCTTCTTAAATAACACATACATGTATACTTCAGCTCACTTACCAAATACAAGAAGTTCATTCCCAGAGGCCACAGAGTCTACCTTTCAGATTATACAACATCCTCAGAGATTCAGGAGAGAGTTAAAAAATAGACCAAAGTTTACTGAACTGAAAATTATACTCAGATGCTAACTAGAACACAGAATTTCCCAGTAGGCCCATGTCTACAATATTTCAAAAGGAAAGTAGACTTGAGGAAAAAAAAGACTATTTCCACTTCCTTTCTCAATGAAGAAACTGCTAATTTTGAGCAATGGTTTTGTACTTTAGTTTCCTTGGGGTAAGCTCTTCAGAGGTCTCTACAACTTCAACTCATATTGAAAGGATGGGTAGAAGAGAAACAAGATGCCTATAAGGCCCCTCAAATAAACAACATGCAACCTAGGAAGTTCTGAGTCTGTATAGGTAAGTAAAACATTCTCCACACCTGACTAAATGTATTTCAGTGATTGAAATATTTAATTTCCCTTTCTTCTGTTTTAGCTTTATCACATAATCACAGTTGCCTCCTCTTGCACAGTTTCATACACACCTATATTTTGTTGCTCCAGAATTTAAAAAGAAAATAAAATAAAGTCAATAAACTTTCATCTATAATTTTGTCCTGTTTCCTCTTTGAACTTAGCCCATGGAACTTCTTCCATATAAATATCAGCTGTCTGTTTTACTCACCACACACTCGTTCCCTTTCATTTCCCTTGGTTTGTTTCCTAGGTTTTTATCTCCAAATCTTTTGCTATGTTCCAAGTAAAGTCTGACCCTTGAGTTTATTTACTATTCCAGTCTCATACACCTTATTGAGTTATTTTCTTTGCAGCAATCACTCTTTAAATACAATCCAGTAAAGATACAGCAATGATTTTTGACAACCTGACCTTTCTTGGCTTTCTTACACTTGTTTAATTAGGTAATACAGGCAGCTGTGACTTGATCTTTGCAGTTTTCCTCTGGAAAAAAACAGAGGAATGTTGTTTAAAGAAGGTCAGATTTGGCAGGTTTTCTAGTTACTTCAGGAGCTGACAATGGAGACTTGGAAGGCTGAGGGGTTTAGGAATGCTATACTAGCTTTCTTAAACATAATTTTAAAAATATGATTTAGAAGGACCACTTGACTCCATGAACAAGTTATGAGATGAAGAGCTTTTCACTTCTGGGTCGATAGCTTGAAATGATTACAAGTCATAACTCTGGAAGTGATAATTTTGGGTCCATATTCAATGAAGTTGCAGGTCAAAGCTCTGGTTCTAATTGAAGAAAAAAATATTCCTCATCGAGTAGCTCAAAAACAAAAAATTTATGCTAGTTTCAGAAAAGTGTAGTGGATAAGTCCAAAGTTGCTATATATAGGGTGTCAGTTTACCATAATTAGTAGAGGGAGGCAGTGCAAGGGTACCCCATCAATAATGGGTCCTAGAAAACACTATAGTGAAATATTTAGGTGCTAGTAGATGTGCAACTAAATCTGAAATAAATTGAATTCAAGTTCCAAGACTGTCACTCACTCTTTGTGATGTGATCAAAATCATTTCACCATTCTTGATTTTAATTCTTCATTTCTACAATTAAATTATTAAGTGCATAGTTGATTATCACATTTTAATATTTGGTGATATTCTATCCTCTTATAAAAAATGTGAGTTACTTGTTATCTTCTTTATCTCAGTAAAGATCAGCAATTTATCCAAAGTTCCATAACTAGTAAAAACAAAACTATGACTTAGAAGTATATTAATAAAAAAATCTTATGTTTCTCTTTTGTTATTAGACACTGATTCTGTTTAATGAGAAATGTTGTTTGTGGACACCATATGTTCCCTAGCAATCTTTAAAAATATACATTTATTTAATTATATCACCCATGAAAAGCAATGACATTACCTTTAAATTAGACCCAAAGTAACACCTGGCCCCATCCCACTCTGCCAGGGTTGTGTTGTGACCCATATTTCTGTTTATATGCCTATTGTTTTTACTTTGTTGGTCAAGCTATATCTTGAAACCATTTTTCAAGTTCCACTGTACTTCATGTTTTAGAAAAACATGTTTGCTAAAAGTAGAATAACTCCATATTGTGCCTCAAAGTATGTCGATGATCCAGGAGAATTAATCCAATTTGATTTAATTCAATTCAGTAAGTATTTTTATCACATGTTTATTCTGTAATCAATCCAATATTAGAGTTATGAGTGATACAAAAAGTGATGACTTCTGCTTTCCAGGAACATTGTAATAATATGATATTGACATATGACACATCTCAACAGAACTATAGAATGGTTCCTCATTATATTCTAAGAACAGTAATCCAGTGATACAATTTCAAAGGAGAAAGGATGCAACAGTATATATATTGGTCATGGAACAATATATGAAAAAGCAGAAGTGCACTGTGTGATATGAGTGATGAATGTAATATGGCTAGATAGATAGGTGAGAGAAAGTAATTTATGCGTGTGTTAAAGACCTTGAAGGAGGACTTTACATAAAGCTCACATAGCATAGCAGGAAAACATCCTTCCCTGGAAAGGAAGGTACATTAGAAAAGGTAGGGAGAAGAGAAGATTCAGTGAGTTTTACAACCATTCACAACAACTTTATCAAAAATTGCTTAGGCTGGGCACAGTGGCTCACATCTGTAATCCCAGCACTTTGGGAGACCATGGCAGGAGGATCACTTGAGGTCAGGAGTTTGAGACCAGCCTGGGTAACATAGTGACACTCTATCTCTACAAAAAATGAAAAATTATACAGGAGTGGTGGCATATACCTGTAGTTCCAGCTACTCAAGAGACTGAGGCTGGAGGACTGCTTGACCCTAGGAGGTGGAGGCTGCAGTGAGCTATGATTGCACCGCTGCTCTCCAGTTTGGGTGACAGAGTGACACTCTGTCTAAAAAAAAATTAAAATAAAAAATGAGTTAAACTGTTGAAATGTAAAATGTCATGTAAATATAGCTTTTATTGCATCTCATTTTATTTTTATTACCATTACAAGAAAATGAAAACAACCCACACATCCTTCAGTTATAATCTGCTTACACACACCATGATCTTTCCATAATGGAATACTACATAAATGTACAGAAATGATAAATAAAACTCTTCATAGAAACTGCAGAATATCTCCAACCTACCTTGTAAATAAGTGAGTAAAAGGCAGGTGCTGATCAGTATATCAAGTGAGCTACTTTCTGTATGTTTAAGAGGGAAACACAAATGTGTGCACATTTGTACAGACAGATGTATTCATACACACATAGGGAGAGAAATAATAAAGGATAAAGCAAATCTAATGAAGATGCTTAAGCATAGAGTCAGGGAGAAAACAAGGTGGAGAGAGGGAAAAGGAATAAAATGCTTTCTAAATAATAATATACTTTTCCTCATTTGGAATCATGTAAATATTTTATGATTATTTTTCCTCAAAGACCGAAGACAAAAAGATACAATAAGCCAAGGGAAAAGTCAACCTGCAGAATGAGAAAGAATATTGGCAAACCATGTATATGATAAGGGGTTAATATCCAAAGTGTATAACAAATGTATATAAGTCAACAGCAAAATAAATGAATAAATAAATAAGTGAAAATGAACAAAAGACCTCAATGAACATTTCTCAGAGGAAGACGTAGAAATAGTTAAGAGATACATGAAAAGACGCTCAACATCACTAATAATCAGAGGAATGCAGATCAAAACCACTGTGAAATACCACCTCTCACCTGTTCTAATAGTTATTATCAGAAAGACAACGATGTTGGCAAGGGTTTGGAGAAGAAGAAACCCTTGTACACTGCTGGTGGAAGGGAAAATTGGTACAGCTATTATGGAAACAGTATGGAGGTTTTCTAAAAAAGTAAAAATAGAACTGCTATATGATCCAGCAATCCCACTACTGAGCATATATCCAAAGGAACTGAAATCATTATGTCAAGGAGATATCTGCACTCCTATGTTTACTGCAGTGTTATTCACTACAGCCAAAATATGGAATCCAGGTATTGGTACCTCAAAAAATAAATAAATGAAGACCATTTGATACACTATTTGAAAATATAACTATAATGTGAAAAAATATATATATATAATTTAAAATTTTATATATGTAAATTCAACCTTAAAAAAGAAGGAAATCCTACTATTCATGAGAACATAAATGAACCTAGAAAGCATTATGCTAAGTGAAATAAGTCAGGTAACATAGAGAATGATACTTATGAGGTTCTCACTCATAAGTGGAATATAAAATAATCAAATTCATAGAAACACATTCTAGTATGGTGATTGCCAGGGGCAGGGAAGAGGAGGAAATGGGAAGATGCTAGCCAAAATGTTAGGCAAGATGAATGAGTTCTGGAGATCTACTGTTCGGCATGATGATTACAGTAACTTATACTCTACTGTATAGTGGAAATTTGCTAAAGGATACATCTTAGTTGTTCACACTCAAGAAAATAAAATGGTTAGTATGTAAAGTAACTAAATATTAATTAGCTTGGTTGCAGTAATCGTTTTACAGTGTGTAAATATATCAAAACATTCAGTTGTACATGTTAAAAATATAAAATTTATATTTGTTGATTATACCTCAAAAGAGAATGGAAAACCAAAGAAAAGTTAATTTAAAAAAGAAATGAATGAAAATATTTTTTAACAAATGAATCAAATTGCTTATCAAGTTGGTGGCATTGCAACAGAGAAATGTTACCTAAGGTGATTTTATAGCAAAGAATTTTGATGTATTTGATCTCTGATGATATATATAACTAATGACAATAAACTATAATCCTTAAACTACATTTGGTAGTCTTCTTAGCAGTAATATTGATGATGCTTTCTTCAGGTGTGATTATATATCTATAGTATATATAGTATGTGTATGTATGCATATACAAAAATACACATACATATACATTGATATGAATGTATAAGCAAATAATTAATAATGCATTTTTAAAAATAGAAATCAAGAAAGCCAACATAATAGATACATGACAGAGGTTTATATGTTAAAATGCTCAATTCTTAATTTTAATTGGAAATATATAAATTCATCATACTTTTTCTTAAAAATTTTCTAGGTCTGTCTACTTAAAACCCTAGGAACAATGACAATAGAGTAGAAATAGAACCAACATAAAAAGAGAAAATAAATAGAGGAAGAAGTAAGGCAAATTTGGAAGGTGAAATATTAATAAAGGCAAATAACAAATCGATGTTATTTTAAAAATAGAAGTCTATCATGCAGTAAAAGAAATTTAAAAGACATAACAAATGTAAGATATAGAACTTATCTGTGTTCTGAGTCAAACATACTAACAATAAAAAACATTTGAGTTTGTGTTGGGTATTAGATAATAACTGATGATATTAAGAAAATACTCTTGTTATTGTTAGTCCTTGTTATAATAGAGAAACACAGCAAAGAATTTATAAGAGAAATTATTTATCCATGATTGTTTAAAATACTCTAGAAAAGTTGAGAGTTTAGAGGACACAATATTAGCAAAATGTTTATAATTATTCAAGGTGAATTTGAGTACATTAAGGTTCATTATACTACTATCTCTATTTTTGTGACTATGTGAAAATTTCCATAATGAAAATAAAAACAAGAAAAAAAAAGGTAGTTAACTCCTGCCCTCAGTAGGGACAAGTTCAGATAACATGGGAAACCTTTTATGAAGAGTAGCTCTGTCCTTCAAAATATTTACTCAGGCCTTTAACGTCATCATCATATATCAGATAACTCAATAAACTAATTTCTTGTAAATTAAGCTATTAAGGCCGTTAATAATTCATTTGACAAATTTATTAAGGGTCCTCTATGTAAGGTACTAATGATATATTGCTGAACAACACACTTAATTTGTGCTCATGGAACTTGCATCTGGTGGGAGAGAAAAAGACAGTAGAAACAAGCAAACAAATAAAATGACTATGAATTTTGATAATTACTGTGGAGAAAACAAGCAGGGTGCTGAGATAAACAGTATTGAAAAAGAAGAGTGGGGTTTTAGAATTGTGGAGGAAGAGTCTCCATATGGGGTGATATTGAAGTTCTGTATTAAGGATATCGAGGAAATGTGAAAAAGAAGATAAAAGCTTTCTAAGCAAAGAGTTAAGAGATACTGTGTAGGCAGAAATCTAACATAGTTTCCCAAGAATCAAGGCCTCTGATACACATATACCTTCTAGTTATTCAATCAAATACTACTATAGGTGCTATAGTGATGGGATTTTGCAGGTGTAATTAAGGTCCTAAATCAGTTGACCTTAAAATAGTGAGATTATCTAGATGGATCTGACATGGGGTGGCAGAAGAAGATGTCAGTGATTCTGAAGCATAAGAATTATTGTATGCACTGTTGCTAGCTTAAAGATGGAGGTGGCCATGTGGGAAGACATGCAGGTGGCATCTGAAAGTTGAGGGCACACTTGGTTGTCATCCAAGTACACTGGGACCTCATCTACAAATACAAGGAACTGAATTATGTGAACAACCAGAATGAGATTGGAAGAGAGTCTTTGTGTGTGTGTGTGTGTGTGTATGTGTGTGTGTGTATGTGTGTGTGTGTATGTGTGTGTGTGTGTGTGTGTGTGTGTGTGTGTGTGTGTGTGTGTGTGTGTGTGTGTGTGTGTGTGTGTGTGTGTGTGTGTGTTTCTACTCAGATGTTACAGAACAAAACTGAGTATGTTACAGAACAAAACTGAGTTTGGTGAAAGCTTGATGTTAGCCTTATGATACCCTAGGCAGAGAACTCAGCCATAATGTTTCAGACTATGTCACATTGTGTCTGATTTAAGTGAACATTCAATGGAAAATGGAATGTTCTCACCTTTAGAAAAACCAGCTCATAAGAATGTGAATAGCACATTTGTTAAAGGAGATGTTTGGCTCAAGAGAATATTTTAGATTCCATTTCAGGGATCAAAATAATCTTAGGCTCATAAGTCAAGGAAAAGAGAGTTTGAATGCAACAGTTAATCTACATGTAGATTTAATATGGCCTAGGTACTGGTTAGATGTTGGGGCAGGGATGCATAAAAGTCAAGAGTGAAGGGTGTGGCTTCTCTAATGGCATTGATCAGAAAGTTGATGATGTAGAAAATGGCAAATTAGAAGAGGCAGACTTGCAAGGGAGAACAAAAATTCCAGTCACATGCAAATTTAAATTAAAGTGTATAGCTGATAGTGGGTAGAAATGCTCCATAGAAACTCAAGAGAAGTTCTGGAGTGAAGAAAGATAGATGGTAGTCATTTAAATAAAACTAATAAGTATGTAAATGAATGGATTCATGAAGCAAGGGGAAAAATGAGAAATCTAAGGACTGAACATAGATGATTGCAATGATGTACTAAACCTGGCTTGCCCAGGCTTACCTGAGTGAATTTTACAATTTCTTCCTAACTCTGTTTTTACTAATGAATCACATTGTTAGCTTCATCTAGGTAGGCCATAGTGGAAGTATTTAAATTGTGAACATCAGCAAACACCACAAATCAGCCTTCCCTTCTCACCACCCCAGAGAGCCAGTTGTTAAACCTTTGCTAGCACACTGCTGAATATAGGAACAGGGAATTTAAGAAGACCAGCACCAAAGTAGTTATTTTTTTAAGGATCTAAGGTAGTTGGTTTTTGCAGAAGAAACTATCATGAAAAATGTGGGTGTCCACTGTGTAAATTGTTCAAGATGTCCAAAAAATATGAATGACTTTAGTAACTATGGTATTAACGTAAGAAAGTCCTTTCAATAAAGTAGAGGCCAAATGGCAAGAAATGGAGTAAAAATTATATGCTGAGAAAATAGATCATAAGCAGAATGCTATTATTTTACTCAGATGACACGGTTTAGTAAATTGTTTACTGGGATAAGAATGAGAAGATCTGAGTTCCTCATGCCGTCACTATCACTTATCTCTCTAGGCCTCAGTTTCTTATTTGTAAAATCAGGGGTTTGGACTATGTTTTCTGAAAGGCCTGTTCCAGCTTGATTAATTGATAATAGATGTTCCATGATTTCCAAGGAATCAGCTAAAACAAAAAATAAATAAATAAAACTCCAGTATTCTCACATCCACCTCAGTCTCCTTAGACCACACTTATAAATGCATATTTCTCCATGAACTTCCTATCTGGAGTCATCTCTTCTAGGAATTAAACACATGCATCATCTCACACTTTGGTACAGGTATTATTTAACAGAGAAACGAGACAGTCAACAGAGACTGATTAATGGGCTGTCTCAAGGGTTGGGGGAAGAGGATTGTATCAAGCGAAGCTACTTCTCCCGCCTCATCTCTTCAGGTCATATTATTCACTCAGTGCTGTCAAGACAACTGAAGTAACTTTCTGTGGCTGAAACTTTCTTTTTCGTATTACATTTTTAAATGTCTTTAAAATTATTTTAATCAAATATTCATTCAGAAAAAGGTTAACTTACTTCCCTCTCCCCCCCAGGGGCTTCAAGGATAACTTGTAAATATGAAATCTCCTGGTAATTTACAGATTAGACAGGTTTGAGGGTCTGGCATTTAACAGCTTACTCTCCCAATAGCTTTTGGACCTGAGAGCTGCCTCAGAGATATGGAGACAGTCATTCTGATATCTGTGACTCAAACTGCAGAGGAAATTGGAAGACAAAATCAGGCTTTGGCATTCACCAGAAAGAAAATGGGTGACAGGAAAATCTGAGTCCCCAAGTTGGAGCAAACACACTGGATGGCTGCTTCTAAGAGAGTTAAGCAGAGAAAGAGGATTCATTATTGCTAGATGACTCCTGTTCTTCTGACTCCAATGTCTAAAGACAACAATGAAAGTGAGAAGCATATGGGGACATAAGGTTAGTAGACCAAAGATTGAGGAGGGAAACTATAGAAGGAGATATAAGAGGGAAGACAATGAGGCATATCCTGAAAATATTGGCTTTGTGGTGACCATGATGCATCACCAGCCGCTGTCATCATATTTTTGAAGAGCTTGTTTATGTTGATTTCAAGCTCAACAAGCTGATTTTGACAAGCTGCATAGATAAAAGGATGGTCAGATTTGTAGCCAATGTGACCTCAAGCATAGATGAAATTGGCCAAGAACATGTAGATTGAACAAATGAGAGAAGCAATGAAAAATTCTTGGGTGATATCATTAATTAATGAGAAAGAATAAGCTGGAAAGTCAAAAGAAAATGTAGTGGTCAAACAGGCTAGAAAAGCACCACATGTGCATGGCATTAAGAAGACAAAGGTGGTTGGGCACAGTGGCTCACGCCTGTAATCCCAACACTTTGGGAGGCTGAGGTGGGCAGATCATGAGGTCAGGAGTTTGAGACCAGCCTGGCCAATATGTTGAAACTCTGTCTCTACTAAAAATACAAAAATTAGCTGGATGTGGTGGCAGGTGCCTGTAGTCTCAGCTACTCAGCAGGGTAAGGCAGAAAAATAGCTAGAACCCGGAAGGTAGAGTTGCAGTGAGCCAAGATCAGGCCACTGAACTCCAGCCTGGGTGACAGAGTGGGACTCCATCTCAAAGGAAAAAAAAAAAAAAAGACAAAGATAAGGCATTGTAACATCAATTGTTACCAAAGAGTCAAGAAAATTGTTCAACGGATTTGAAATTAGAAAACATTGGTAGACTTAGAAAAATAATTTTTAATCAAGTCTGTGTTTGAATGGGATAAACCATAAAAACCTCAAGAAGTAGAGATAGTTAAGAAAAGTTATTTTAGAGGATAATAGTCTGAAGAAAAGAATTAAAAATGATTGCTTGAGTGGAGTACAGAATGATAGAGGATTATCTGTTTATTTACTTTTATAATGGAGATTTTCACATGCTAATAGGCTATGGACAAAGTAGATTAAAGGCATAGATGAGGAATAGTTTATTGATGAAATGAGATAATGGGGGATATTTGGAACTAAAATGAAATTCACTTTTAAAGATGTCAGAAGTTTCTGGGAGAAAGTTACTCTGGGTTATAAATTCAGTGTTAATCCTAACATTTGAATTGATCCATGGGGGATGAAGAATGCTATTACTATGAGATGATATATAAATAACTAAAGGAACCTTTTCACTAAAAATCATAGATTTCAGGAATGAAATGTTCTGTCTTATAAAGCATGACTTCTTTTTTATTAGAGATATTCAATACGAGTGTGAACAATGTTCATTGTACCAGATGACTGGTAGGAAACTTCAAAACTAACTTTCTATGATTATCTGAAATTAGCAACAATCATTTGCCCCATTGATTGAGCTGGATACAGCATAAATGAGTAATCAATAATTATTAATGAATTTCAATTAATATTTGTTAGCTATTCTTTTAACAGAAGTTTACTTCTCACCTACTGTGCGCTGGGCACTATTTCACACCTTGAGAATGGAACAATGACATAAGAGACACTTCCTTGTTCTCAAGGAGCTTACACTGTATTGTATTAGACACAGAAAAACACACAAATATGGAATATATGAGTGTATTGATCTGCTTGTGTTATCACAACAAAATACCACAGACTGGCTTAAATAACAAAAATTTATTTTCTCACAGTTCTGGAAGCCAGAACTCTAGGACAAAGGTGGCATCAGGATTGGTTTCTGGTGTGGCCTGTCTCCTCAGCTTGTTTATGATACCTTCTCTCTGCCTTTTCTTTTCTTTCTTTCTTTCTTTTCTTTTTTTTTTTTTTTTTTTGGATGTAGTCTCACTCTGTCACTCGGGCTGGAGTGCAGTGGCACAGTCTCGGCTCACTGCAAACTCTGCCTCCTGGGTTCAAGTGATTCTCCTGCCTCAGCCTCCAGAGTAGCTGAGATTACAAGCGACTGCCACCACACCTGGCTAATTTTTGTATTTATAGTAGAGATGGGGTTTCACCATGTTGGCCAGGCTGGTCTTGAACTACTGACCTCTGATGATCCGCTCACATTGGCTTTCCAAAATGCTGGGAATACAGGTGTGAGCCACCATGCCTGGCCTCTCTCTGCTTGGGACAACCATGTCCTTCTTTCTTTGTACATGTACTGAGAAAAAGAAAGAGAAATTGCTGGTGCAGTCTCTTTTTCTTATATGAATACCAGTACTATCAAATTAGGATACCATCCTTAAAATGCATTTAACCCTATAACTACCTCCTTAAAAGCCTTATCTCCAAGTACAATCACATTGAGGGTTAGGAGTTCAACATGAATTTGGAATTTGAGGAGAACACAGTTCAGTCCATAACAGATAGTGGTAACTGCTATAAAATTAAAATAAAGGAATGGATAATAACAGAAGTTGTGTTATTTAGATAGCAGTCACAAAAAAAACCTCTCTGAGGGGGTGATTTTAGGTAGAGCTGTAAGTCTTGTGAGATGCAAGTAATAGGAAGGCTGGGAAACAAATAAACAAATTTTTAGAATCAGGGAAAACAAAAAAAAGATGCAACATCTCTCAAGAAGTTTCAGGCTTGATTTGTTTCAAGAGCATCAACAAGACCAAAACAGGTAAGAGCAAAGTAAGTTTTAAGAGTGAAATCTAAATAATTATATAAGTTCGGTACTTACATATACTCAATAAGTATATACTGAGTTTCTACTACATGCTAGGTCACCCACTAGGTACTGGGAATATAAATTATAAGTAATACAGTTTGTATGTTCAAATAAATCTTAACAGAGATATAGAATGACAAACCAATGACATAGACATACATCTTTGGTTTAAATAGTCTGGCAGGCTCATTCATATACAGGCTAATCTATATAGTTGAATTGAAATGAGACTTTCTGGGTTACATTTTATTCTGCTACTCCACAGCTATGTAAATTTGAGTAAGTAATTTAATGGTTTTAAACCTCTGATTCCTCATTTATAAAGGATTGTAGTAAGGTTATATTTCAACCTAGCAAAATGTTGACAATGAGTATGCATTCAATAAACAAATTTTTTTTAAATAAGGTATGTACTCCATATATATTTAGAGGTATTTAATTCCAAAATTGTTTGTGTCAGTAGAATAATTATGAAGGAGAACACTTTAGATTCCTGGTAAAATAATAATATCAGAAATATGAATGAGTACTATGGTTTGAATTTTCTAATCAAAACTTGTGTTAAAATGTAATTGCCAATGTAATGGTATTGAGAGGTGGGGCCCCTTGCGTGGTGATTAGGTCATTGGGGCTTCACCTTCATGTATAGATAATGTTCTTATTAAGGAATTGTGTTAGTTACCACAGAAGTGGGTTCCTGATACACTGATAAGTTTGGCCCCATTTCTCTCTCTGTTGTATGTGCCCACTAACCATGTTAAGCCATCCACCATGGAATGACCCTTGCCAGAGGCCAGTGCTATGCTCTTGGACTTCCCAGACTCTAGAATGATGAATCAAATAAAATATGTTCTTCATAAATTACCCAGTTTGGAAGTGGTACAGGAGAAATGGTAGATAGGAGGTAGATTGTGGTAGATAACTTGCAGCTTCCACTTGGATGGACAGAGTAGCAAGCAGAAACCAACATTGTGAACTTTTGCTCCAAAATCTACCGTAAGAATATACCAGGAAAGCTGAGAGAATCCACAGACCTTTTGAGGGATGTGGACTGCCAGTGCAGGCTCCATGGGCCAGCCGTGGAACTGTGAGTCGGCTTGCTTTCTCAGCTGGGAGGCTTGTAGCCCAGGGTAAGTTCTCAGTCCTGCTGGAAAGAAACTCAGTGCTGCTGAGGGAACATGGTGGGGGTGAGACTGGCCTTTTGGGTGTCAGGCTGTGTGAGAACTGTGGAGGCCTGTGGCTGCTGGCTTTCTCTCACTTCCCTTGTGACCCATGTGATGCAGTAGAGATAGCCATAATCCCTCTGGGAACATAACTCCATTGGCCTGGAAACCACATCCTTATTCCCCACAGCAGCTGTAACAAGCCTTACCCAAGGAGACACATCTAACCTTGCCCCACCTGATGGTCTTTCTCTGCCTGCCCTGGTAGCCAAAGACAAAGGACATAATCTCTTGGGAGCTCTTTAGCCTTGCCCACCACCTGATTCTCCCTATACAACTGCAGCTGATGTGCTCTTGAAAATGCCACCTCCTGGCTGAAGGCCAACCAACGCAAAATCAGTACACTTAACAAAAATACAACCAAGGACCCTCACAGAATCCACTTCATTCCCCTGCTATCTCCACCACAGTAGGTGCTGATATCCAAGGCTTAGAGATGGAAGGATGGATCACATCACAGGACTCTTTGCAGACACTCCCTAGTACCAACCCAGAACCTGATAGCTCTGCTAGGTGACTAGATCCAGAAGAGAAATAAGAATCACTGTAGTCTTGCTTTCATGGGGCACCATCCCTAGGGGAAAGAGGAGAGCACCACATCAAGGGAATACCCTGTGGCACAAAAGAATCTCAACAGTAGCCCTTGAGTCCCAGATCTTCCCTCTGACATAGTCTACCCAATGAGTAGGAACCAGAAAACAATTCTGGTAATATGTCAAAACAAGGTTTATTAATACCATCCCCCCAAAAAAGAAAGATCACACTAGCTCACCGGCAATGATTCCAAACCAAGACAAAATCTCTGAATTGCCAAAAAAAGAATTTGAAGGTCAATTATTAAGCCAATGAAGAAGGCACCAGAGAAAGGTGAAGTCCAACTTAAAGAAATTAAAAAAAAAAGGATACAGGATATGAATAGAAAAATCTCCAGTGAAACAGATAGCATAAAGAAAAACAATCACAACTTCTGGAAATCAAAGTCTTATTTAGAGAAATGCAAAATGTATGAGAAAGTCTCACCAATAGAACTGTAGAATTAGAAGAAAGAACTTCAGAGCTCAAAGACAAGGCTTTCTAATTAACCCAATCTAATAAAGACAAAGAAAAAATAGAATTCAAAAAATAAGCAAAGCTTCCAAGAATTTTGAGATTATGTTAAATGACCAAACCTGAGAATAATTGGTGTTCCCAAGGAAGAAAATAAATCTAAAAGTTTGGAAAACATATTTGAGGTAATAATCAATTAAAACTTCATTGGCCTTGTTAGAGAGCTAGACACTCAAATACAAGAAGCTCAAAAAAAGGGAATTGAGCAATTATGTTTATGGATGCAAATGGTGAGAGCCAGATTACTCATTGCTAGGGTAAAATGTTATAGATAACCAAGGGAAGAAGGCAATGATTTGTGTAGTCATGGATTAGAAGTAAAGATTGAAGTATGAATTCATATTTATTTTAATAGTATTAAAATGCAGCTTATATAGAAAAATTACAAACGTATATACATGCAGATTAGTATACGTTATACTTTCACTTTATTTCTCTGTCAGCTGAGAGGGTCTAGAAGCAATGACATTCCAGTAGCCATGAACACACCTATCAGTCAAACTTTGGTTTCTAATATCATTCTTTACAAAAAGAAACAAGGACTCTTTGAAGAAATGGTTGGTTGATTCTAGGGCAGAGGCAGAGATTATATCAGATGAGCAAAACACACTTCAGTAGTAAGGAACACATCATAAAAGTTGGTTACTCTTTCAGCAACCAACTGAAAGAGTTGCCAATAATCAAAGGTGGAATATTTGGTCAAAAAGTAAGGCAGTATTGCATTATAATCCAAAATATAAAATAAATATGCATGAGTCCATACTGTTTTAAATAATCCAATATGTAAATATATGATATTCAAGAAAACTTCCTTGCAGAAGAATTACAAATAGTTTGTGTAATAGTTTGTCTTTAATTACAAATAGCTGGCCTTTAACGTAGTAGAACATAGCTCCATGTCTTAAGTGGGAAAAGAAAGGGGAAAAAAAAGAATAACTTTATAGTGGTGAAACCTGACAATCATTACCTCAAGCCAAGTGATCAAGGTGATAAGACATACTGATGGTATATATCCTTGATATTATGTGATGAGTATGACACTTTACCTTTGTAGACTTTCTCTCAAAAATATATTGTCTCAGTCCAATAATGAGAAAACATATCAGATCAATTCCAATTGAGACACATTCCACAAAAAATTACCTGCCAACAATCCAGGAAACTGTCAGGTTCATTAAAAACAACGAAAATCAGAGACATTGTCACAACTAAGAGGAGCCTAAAGAGATATGACTATTAGCTGCAATATGGTATCCTGGATAGAATTCTAAAACAAACAAACAATAGAGAACATTAGGGGAAAACCGAGGAAATATTAATAAAACATAAACTTTAGTTAATAATAACATTTCACAACTGGTTTACTAAGTTTCACAAATATGCTCTACCAGTGTAAAATAATAATAAGGTAAGCAGGGTGTGTGGTATACAGGAGCTCTCTGTCCTATCTTCACAATAATTTGGCAAGTCTAAAATTAAAAGTTTATTTTTTAAAAATGAAAAAGTAAAATTTTTAAAAGCCAGGTATTGAGATTTCTAATCAAAAGTGTGTAGCAATATTGGTTCAGCATCTGTAAATGAGTTTTTCATGGAACAGTAGTCCTGCAAGATGCCCTAGTAAAAAAACAAATCATTTATTTGATCAAATAATTTTGAGACAAGCTGCATATTGAAAGAGACTTTGGAGAGTCACAAAGCACATTAGAATATTAAAAATTCTGAGAAATCATAGAAAAAAATATCAATTTAATGTTGTTTACCTCAACATTAAGTTTACCTCAACTTCTGAAACTTACAATAATTTTTAAATTTTATAGTCATATCTTCTAACATCTGTGGTGATATCATTCCCTAGAATATACTTTGGGAAGTGTTTGTGGTATAGTGTGTATGCTATAGAAATAAAAAATGAGTCACATAAAGGGGAACACACACACTGGGGCCTTTGGAGGAGTGAAGGGTGGTAGTAGGGAGAGGATCAGGAAGAATAACTAATGGGTACTAGGCTTAACATCTTGGTGATGAAATAATCTGTACAACAAACCTTCATGACACAGCAAGTTTACCTATGTAACAAACCTGAACTCATACCCTGAACTTAAAAGTTTAAAAAAAATGAGTCACTTATAAAGGGAATATGTGATCTTCTTGAGTTTGAAGCTATATAGAATAACATGTGGTGAAATAAACTTGAAATGGCTAGCCTGCCAGAGAAGGCTTTAGCAGAATACAGTATCTGTCATTCAGAGAAATGTCATGTTGAATATAGTACTTGTGGCTGAAGACAGTAGCCTTAATTCAAATGGTGAGGGGTCACACACACATGCATACACAAACACACAGTGATTTTAATATAAAGGTAACTATTCTAGCAATCAGGGCTGGTAGGCATTGAGCTCTCAGTCACTAGAGGTAGTCAATCTGAAGTCTGATTACTTTCCATAAGATAAGATGTGAAGGGAAAATGTAGAGAAGAAATGAACTAGGTAGGAGGATATGACCTTGAAGATCTCTCTTGATTTTATAATTTCACTTATTTACTCATCCAATCAAAAAAATGGTTAGTGCTTATTACAAGATTAGAACTATGCTAGGTTTTTGGTATAAAAAATTGGCTGCTATGGTTTCTCCCCTGCTGATTACAGGTTAACAAGTAATTGGATTAAAATAAACACTACGAAAGAATGAAAGTTGTGCTTTTCATTTCATTTTCTAGGGATTAGTAAAATTTCCAGGGAAATGATGTCTAATAATAACTGCAAACACTTAGGTAGCTGTGTGCCAAGCACCAACCACATTTACTTATTAAGTAATTTGTGTCTCATGATTGTATGAGGAATATTTTATTATTATCACCCCATTTTGAGCATGAAGATACTGTGTGACCCAGAGGTTAAGTAACTTTCCCAAGATGACTCAGTCATTCGTGCCAAGTGAACTGTCTCTGAAGTTTGAACTCTTAACCACCATGCACTGTTGTCCAAACTAAGACTTGAAGGATGAGTGTTCAAAAAGTAAGGATATTTGTATAGCAGAGAAAGGTAAAGGAACAGGAGGATAAAGAATAAAATAAAGATTTGAAAAGCAGAAAGAATAGTCATTTTTAATCTTTGAGAAGTGTAACTGGGGAGCATTTGATAAATTTAAAGTAGTTTGTTTCCCAGACTAAAATCATTGATGTTACAAAGAAAAGAGCAGTTTTCTCCTTTTTATTTCCCTTATCCTCACCAAAACACCCACCTTTGCTACACACTTACATGCACCCAGGTATAAATACACATGCCCCAAGGAATTTAATTTGGAAAACTAAAAAGTGGGACAACACCCTTTTAAATCATATCCCCACAAAGCTAAGGTCAGTTCTTCTGCTTTCTATGTATCTAGAAAAACCAGTTTAGCAAAACAAAATTTTAAAAAAGGTAAAAGCTCCTTCCATCTTCTTATTTATTTCAGATACCTGTAGCACTTAGGGACTTGAGAGAGGGCTCACCTAGGAGGCAGGCCTGATGGTAACTGGCGCATACCTGCGAGAGTCTGCAGAGTCCTCAAGGTCTCTGGCTGCTGAAACCACATATTTGAAAATGATTGAGTTACTCCAGCAATTATGAATTTGGACACCACTCAAGCCTGCAAGACTCTTTATTAGACACAGTGATTCAGAGTTTATAAGATCATAAATCCTAACTGTAAAAGGAAAACTCTAGACCCAGGCAGTTTATCACTTTTGGAAATGGAGTAAACGTCCAGAGTTTGGCCAGGGTCGAAGTCGTGGAAGGTGGGAGTGGGAAGAGTGCCTTTTGACCCATAGAGTTCAGGTGCTTCACACTTTGTAAAGCTTTTTTAGTCTATTTTCGCTTGAGAAAGTCAGAGAGGGTTTTAAAAATCATCATTTAATTCAGGAAACTGAGTCTGAGAGATGAAATTCAGGAAACAGTCTAAGAGATGAAATGACTGCCCCAGATCAAACAACATCCAAGCCATAGATCCATAGCTAGGGAACATGCTTATGCTTTTTTAACCACGACCCTGAAAGGCACAACAGGAATTTGCAAATCTTGCTCTCCAAGGTGGATGAGTCAGTTATGGACATGATAATACTGTGTAACAAACAGTTATACAAATACACACACACATATATATATACATCTGTATAAAATATATATATACACATATATGTATATACATCTATGTATATACATATATACATATATGTGTGTGTATATATGTATATACATGTATATGTGTATATATATGTATATACACGTATATATGTATATATATGTATATGTATATATGTGTGTATAGGTATACATATATACTTGTGTATATACATATATGTGTGTGTGTGTGGATCTATATATATTTAATCAATATATATGTTGAATATAGGAGATATATATATATATTGAATATATTCAATGTAGATATAGTTATCTCCACACACCTATATTAACATTCAGATAATATAAAAGGCCAGGGATGGTATTATTTCCTCTATAAATATTTCAACAGGTGGCTCAAAATAATAACTGTTCTTAAATATAAATAAAATATTACTTTAGAACTGAAATAAACAAAAATTCCTTGAAAACATATAGTTAGATAATAACAAATAGTTATATAACAGCGATAGCATACATGGAAAAGCCTTCTATTTAGTTGATATGTCTGAGTTGGCTAGGGTCTGGTGATCTAGACTTAGAGGTACAGGGAGGAGGCGGCTGTGTTCTCTATGCCTTTATCTTCCTCTTGGGACCAGCAAACCAGCATGGGCAGGCTCATCCTGTGTCTCGTTAAGCACAGGATCACAAAAAGAAACAGGCAAATCATCTTAAGCTGAGCCTCAGAAATGTAATAATCATTTTCAACACATTTTATTGGCCAAAGGAAGTAATATGCCCAAATCTACACTCAGGAGCAGCAAAGAACATCTCACCTGCAGTGGAAGAACATCACAAATTTACATGGCAAAGAGTATAGATATTGTGGGAAAATGAAGAATTTGGGACAATAATGCAATCTATCAGAGTAGGTGAAATAATTGTGGACCAGGAGGAGAAATGGTGGAAAATGGATACCTCCTACCCAAAGTTTGAAACACACTGAGGGAGGCTTGAAATACAAGAGAGTTGGCAGGAATTTTATTACATAAAACCCTGTATATCCTAATAAGATGTGAAGATTTGTTTCCAAATACACTAACAATATCCTGGCAGAGTGGTGTAGGACTGTAGTTTCTGCTACTCTGCTACTTGGGAGGCTGAAGTTGTGGGGGGTTCCCTTGAACCTAGGAGTTCAAGGCCAGCCTGGGCAATACAGTGAAATCCTACCTCTAAAATAATTAAATACATACATACATACAATAACAAGTCATTAGAAGGTTTGAAATAGAAAAGTGACATGATCACACTTACATGTTCAAAAGGTGACTCCGGTTTTGAGTAGAAAATGGGTTATAGAGGTTCAGGAGTGGCAGAAGAAGGAAACCAGTTAGGATGCATGATCAATAGGAAGGAGATTATGGATTAGACAAGTGGAGGTAGAGATGGGGGAATAAAATCTCATACTTCTCAAAACATCAAAAGATATTTGGAGATGCAGTGGAAAGGTCTTAGAAATTGACTGAAAATGGTGGAAGTGAAGGTTGAGGAAAATAGTGATGCATATAATGAATTAATCTCAAACTTCTGGCTTGAGTAGTTGCAGGTATAGAAGTGGAGAGGATTGGAAAAGAGACAGAGTTTCACACTTTGTTCCATTTGCCCTAACTCCACTGCACTATCCAGGACCCCAGATTCAAGCTAA
>PVKP010035889.1:0-22894 GCA_004027715.1 Plecturocebus donacophilus | reverse complement strand
CGAGCCACAATCCCGAGCTGCTGCTACGCGGCCATCTTGGATCTCTCTCCGCCCGATGATGAAGTTTTTCGGTTTCTTAGTTTTCCTTTGGCGGACGCCCGTTCCCCTCAGAGCCAGACCTTCCCGGGTTCGCTGCGCCCGCTGTGAAACTCTCAGTCCTCAGAGCTTCCAATTGCTGTTTTCCTTGTGGGGATGGGACCAGCCGAGCCTGTCCATCCCGTATACTCCGCACCGGGAAGCACCGCGCTGGGGTGCCGGCAAAAGAGCCGCGCCGGCCAAAAGAGTCGCACTGGCGATCCGTGTGGCTTCTCTGCTGGGAATCTCGCGGTCTGTGGGCAACAAAAATTCGTCGGAAAGTGCAGCATCCACTGGTTCTCTGCGCTTTCATTGGGAGCTACATTCCTGAGCTGTTGCTAGTCGGCCATCTTGGATCTCTCTCACCGGGCCTATATTTTTTAAGTACACCTATACTGGAACTCTATGATATGCAGTATATAACATGTGATGTAGTGGATATGGTGATGTGCTGTCAAATCCCCCTTCTCTTATCAGAGATGTTTTAATTGTCTATCCTTTCAAGGATTGTCTTAGCTGCAGAGAGCACCTTGCCCAACATCATTCTCTTCCTAGGAGAGCTTAGATACAATGATTAATCAAAGTCAGGGGTAAAAGCCTAACCATTTCAGCTCGACGACTGCGATAGGCTATTTTCATTCCCCTAAACCTCCTTGTGGGGTGGCTGAGACCGTTGAGATGCCTACATTGCAGCTTGACTTTCTCCTCTGTCCAATCCTGCTTTCTTTCCCTTCCTTCCACTGGTTGATCCCAAGAGCACTCATAACACCAGAGTGTGTTTAAACTTTGCATTAAAGCGTGCTTCCCAGGGAAGCCAACCTGAGACTTTCCACTAGAATATAAGCTTCTAGAGGGCAGGGATCTTTGTCTGTCTTGTTCACAAATGCTAATGTGTCCCCAGTGTCTAGGACAGTGTCTGCCAAATAATATATGCCTAGTAAATCTCTGATGATTAAATAAGGCTTCATCTACATGGTGAACAATATCTAGGAAAAAAATAAGATACTTGTAATAGCAGGGTAAAATTTCTAAAGCAAGTGTCTTTATGGCTTTTACTATGAACCAACCAACCCAAATAAGCAGAATTATAGAGGCCGCATATGATACATATTTGTTAATGGTTATTGACCATTAACCAAATGGTTATTTGACCATTAACAAATAATTCAACATTTGTTAATGGTCAACTATGTGTCATTTACTAAGTGGAAGAAAAAGATAAATTTTAAAAACAGTGCCTTCTCTCAAGTAGCTCATCATTAATTTCTAAAAAAAAAAAAAAAAAAAAAAAAGAAAAGAAAAGAAAAAAGACAAATAGATAATTACAGCATAGTAGTAAGTACAGTAATAAAGAGTGAACACAAAGAACTGTTAGAGCACATGGGAAAAATAAAACAAAATAGCAAACTTAGCCTCAGATAAAACTAAGAAGGCTTCTCAGAGAAAGTGACATCTGTGGGGGTAATGAGAGTATAGCATGCCATTAAGATCACAAACTGAAGTCTTGTTCCCTGGATTCATATCTTTTGTGTTGTACATACAACAAAGAGGTGGGCAAATTACTAAAACCCTACCTCAGTAATCAACACTGTGAAAATAAGAGTATGATGAGGATTAGGTGAATCAATATCTATGAAGCACGGAGAACATCATCTGCTCAATAGTAAGCTCTCACCAAGAGCTTACTTACTAGACAAAATCAAAATGGATAAATAGGATTATCCCAGTGGGAAAGCATTTTCCAGAGAGAGATTATCAAGAACAAAGGCCAGGGACATAAGCAAGTCTAAAACCTTCAGGGACATGCAGTTTGTTTAGGATAATAGACATGTGAATGGAAGAGAGACTAAAGAGAAGAGGACATGGGGTAGGTGGAGTGCCCATGATGAATGCTATCTCCCGGTAGCAATGTGGATCCACCAGGGCTAGGTCCTGAATTCCTTCAGAGAGAGGATCTGTTGAAGGGTCCTAGTGCTTGATGTCTTTAAAAAATTCCTTTGAAAATGTAAACCAATTTGATCAAACTGGAAATACTTAGCAAATATCACAGTCATGTAACTATCAGAACTTCTGTGAATGACTAACTTCAACCACATAAGCTGAAAAGAACATGAATATGCCCTTCTCATAGAATTTTATTTTTGTCTCTGAAGACAATCATTGAGTGCAAGGCCTCTACTATCTCTAAGAAAAAGAAAGAACATGGTATCTGGAATATTTCACCTTCTACATTTAGATTGCAGCATCAGTAGATTAGTGTCAAAATGTTCTGGGAATATTTACTTAATCCCAGATATTTTAAAAGGATGAATGTATTAGGTCTAGAAATAAGAAGATATCACTTACTTTACAGTTAAGGAAATATGATTAACTTTTTTCTTGGTGATGTCTCAATAGTATCTCTATCACCTTTTCTCCTTTCAAAAAGGAAAAAATATATGCCCTCATAATCCCCTTTTGAGTGTCTCAAAATGCTTGTATTTCTAGTTAATATGAATCTAGTATAATTACAATTAAATCAAACATTGCTATGGCTGGCTTTAACTTTACTTCATAAGTAATGAAGCTCTGCCAGATATGAATAAGCAGACCAGTGTCTCCCTGTACCACAGTAAAGAGTATGATAGAAATGTTGGCACTATAAGCAACCCTCTCAGTGAGCTATACATGTGACCTATCAATTTGCCTCAATATAAAACAGATAGTAAATCAGTGTCTTAAAAAATATAGCAGTTGGGCAGAAATGGCTATGGAGATTTTTCCAGATAAATAGCATATATAGTCCATTTGCAAGGAATCAAGAGAACTTGCATGATTCATGAATTATCTTGAGAGCTGGACATTAAACTTTAGATAGAAAAGTCCAACATTCTTTCCCTTTGCAGAGTCTCCAACTCCAGCAAAGCCCTTCTTTATTTTGCCTTGAAGAAGCTTCTAGTGTTCACTTAATGAGGATCACTTTCAACGGAGTGATATAGAATCCCCGTCACGCGATGTGTGAGATCACATTGGAATAGGATCAGGAAAGACATAAACAAGCTGGCTAGGCAGCAATGTAAAACTCCTATACCCTTGGCAGTGTGTATTTGTGAATCAACCCCTTCCATGTCCGGCTAACAAAAGACCAGAACCCTTCATTTCTTGTAGAAACAGAAAACTAGTGCTTCCAGTGTTTGCCTTCAAGCGCAGTCTGGAACTCAAAGAGGATCTCATGCATAAGGCAGTCACTTCAGCAGTAAGACATTTGGAGAAATGTAAGGGTGGAGACTGTTTCCAGCTCAAACTATGCTTCAAAGCTTGTGGTTAAAGCATGGATTCAGAAAATTTTGCTTCAAAATGTATAGACTTGGCTGAAATAGTATGAGCTAAGTTTCTCTCTTTTCTTTTTTTCAAATTTTTCTATTCTCCTATTGTTCCATTATTTTAAAATGTCCCTTTATTTTCTCCCTTCTTTTTCTTCTTTCTCCTTATTTTTTATTTTGTATTCCTTCAATCACTTTTCTCTTCCTTCCTTCATTCTTTTCTTTTTCTTTTCATTATTTGTTTCTTTTCCTTTCTTTTTTCTTTTCTTCATTTACTTCTTTCCCACTTTCCTTCCTTCATATTTAGCAAAGTTTAATTGTTGGTAAAATGAAGTTAAAGTCACCGACAGAAAATTTTTATTTAATTATAATTACACTGACCCACGTTATTTAGAAAATCTTAAAATTTCAGGATAATCAAGAAATTTTTTGAGAGTATATATTCTTACTTTTGCAAGTGGTAAATGGGATGAATATGGCACAGAGACATGAGAAATAGAGAAAGAAGTTGTGCATGCATAGTTAAATATAGTCAATAATTTTTTCTTTCTCTCTTCCTTTCTGACCTCCTTTATTCCTGCCTTCCTTTTTCTTTCCTTTCTTCCTTCCTTCCTCCTTTAGTTTTTTTCTACTATTATTCTCACATTTTTCTCACTATACTTATTCCTCAAGACGAATATATCAGTTACTGCCACCACATGCTATAGATTAGAAAATTAAAATGCTCAGGGATTATTTATCAATAATTACTATCAAAGTGGCATAAATTTTTAGCTCTACTTACCACTCTCATGTGAAGATAGGATTAAAAAACATTTATACCCCCTCAACCTCACCCAGGTGACAGTTACCCAAATTATTCCAACACCCAAGACAATCAATGGCCTACCATTTGAACAAAAATAATAGAGGAATAATTCTAAAATAATCCCATGATGAAACATAGTTATGCATTCATGAAGTCATTTAAAGGTTTACTGGCAATTTGCTTATATGTGTGCTAGGCATAATGAATACAACATGGGAAAAATGAATTCACTTCTATTTAGGGATTATAGTTAAAGTAAGATTTTTAAATGGAGAAACATTATGTCATACTGCCTAAAAATATAATCTTTGCAATCAGGCAAATCTGGACTCCAGTCCTGACTTGGCCTCCAAATGGTTATGTGACTTCAGACAGTTACTTAATATCTCTAAGTCTGAAGTTCTTAATTCATAAAATAGCAATAATTACTACCATCACAGTGGTTATAATTGTGAAAGTAATGTGTTAATCATGATACCCAACACTGCCAATATTATTAGGTCAAAAATATATGCAGAACTGAATTGTGGGGATGGTTCAACAATTCTGTAAATCTATTTTACATCACAAACTTACAATGGATAAATTTTATAATACATAAGTTGTACCTCGACAAAGGCTTAAAAAGAGATCTATGTATAGTGATATGGAAGTTAAAAAGAAAAAATACTTCTCCAAAAGGAAAAGGGATGGAGGGAAGAAAGGCAAGTAGGGGAGATACCAAGAAATTCTTAAGAAAGGGTAAGAGCTCTGCAAGCAGCGATGAAGTCACCAAGTCGAGGGAAGGATTTTAGTCAAAACATAGGAATTAAAGTTTCTGGTGGTGAGTCTTGAATATTTCCCAAAAAATTTCAGATATAATCCATGAGATAGTGAAGAATTTAAATGCTTCTGAGCCAAACGTGAAAAAAATAGACCTGTGCTTTATTGATATGGATAAAAAGGCCAGTTAGAAATCTGGAGCCAAGCCACATCAGAAGAGATAAGGACCAGAGGAACAGGGAGCAGCAAAGAGGGATTAGATATAAAAGATCACAGTGGGCAGGAAGGATGAAATTGTTTAAAAGTGTTGACTAACTAGAGGAATGCAGAAGAAAGAAAAGTCAAAATGACTCAGTCTTTGAGCTTAGATGTTAAGTTTTAAGTAGACTGAATTTAAATTATGATGGCATATATGGATGAGAATTCAGTAGGGGTGTTTAACATGTTGATAGATTACAAGTCTGAATCTCTGGAGCCAGAAATGATAATTCACTTGAAAAATAGTGCTAGTTGAGCTCTGAGCTGCAAATTAGACCATAAGTTTATATTGTGTGTGTATTATTCCATTTTTATGCTGCTGATAAAGATATACCTGAGACTGGGCAAATTACAAATGAAAGGTTTAGTGGAGAACTCACAGTTCTACGTGGCTGGGGAAGCCTCACATGGTGGAAGGCAAGGAGAAGCAAGTCACATCTTATGTAGATGGTGGCAGGTAAAGAGAGAGCTTGTATAGGGAAACTCCTGTTTTAAAAACCATCAGATCTTGTAAGACAGTATGGGAAAGACGCACCCCCATGATTCAATTATCTCCCACCAGGTCCCTCCAACAATATGTGGAAATTCAACATGAGATTTGGGTGGAGACATAGGCAAACCATATCAATCCACCCCTGGTCCCTCCCAAATCTCAAGTCTTCATATTTCAAAACCAGTCATATCATCCTAACAGTCCCCCAAAGTCTTAATTCATTTCAGCATTAACTCAAAAGTTCACAGTCCAAAGTCTCATTTGCAACAAAGCAAGTCCCTTCTGCCTATGAGCCTGTAAAATCAAAAACAAGTTAGTTACTTCCTAGATACAATGGGGGCACAGGCATTGGGTAAATACAGCTATTCCAATTTTGGACAATTTTTGGAGAAATTGTCCAAAACAAAGGGGCTACAGGTCCCATGAAAGTCCAGAATCCCCTGGGACAGTCAAATCTTAAAGCTCCAACTCTCCTTTGACTCCATGTCTCACATCCAGGTCATGCTGATGCAAGACATGGGTTCCCATGGTCTTGGACAGCTCTGCCCCTGTGACTTTCCAAGGTACAGCTTCCCTCCAAGCTGCTTTCATGGGCTAGTGCTGAGTGTCTGCAGTTTTTCCAGGCACACAGTGCAAGCTGTCAGTGGATCTACTCTCTGAGGTCTGGAGAATGGTGGTGGCCCTCTTCTCACAGCTCCATTAGGTGGTGCCCTATTAGGGACTCTGTGTGGGTGTTCCAATCCCACATTTCCCTTACTCACTGCCCTGGCAGAAGTTCTGCCTGAGAGCCCTTGCACCTGCAGCAAACTTCTGCCTGGACATTCAGGTGTTTCTACACATCCTCTGAAATCTAGATGGAGGTTTCCAAACCCCAATTCTTGAGTTCTGTGCACTCACAGTTTCACACTACATGGAAGCTACCAAGGTTTCAGGCTTGTACCCTCTAAGCCATGGCCCAAGCTCTATGTTGGCCCAATTCAGCCATGGCTGGAGCAGCTGGGATACAGGGCATCAAGTACCTAGACTGTACACAGCACGAGGACCCTTGGCCCAGCCCACAAAACCACTTTTTCCTCCTAGGCCTCTGGGCCTGTGATGGGAGAGGTTGCTGTGATGACCTCTGACATGCCCTGGAGGCACCCCATTGTCTTGGGGATTAACATTCAGCTTCTCATTACTTATGCAAATTTCTGCACCCAACTTGGATTTCTCCTCAGAAAATGGGATTTTCTTTTCTATCATATAGTTGGGCTGCAAATTTTCTGAACTTTTATTCTCTATTATCTTTTTAAAATTGAATGCCTTTAACAGCACCCAAGTCACCTATTGAATACTTTGCTGCTTAGAAATTTCTTCTGCTGGATACCCTAAATCATCTCTCTCAAGCTCAAAGTTCCACAGGTTTCTAGGGCAGGGGCAAAATGCTACCAATCTCTGCTAAAACCTAGCAAGAGTCACCTTTGCTCCAGTTCCCAACAAGTTCCTCATCTCCATCTGAAACCACCTAAACCTGGATTTCATTATCCATATTACTATCAGCATTTTGTTCAAAGCCATTCAACAAGTATCTAGGAAGTTGCAAACTTTCCCACATTTTTCTGTCTTATTATGAGCCCTCCAAACTTTTCCAACCTCTGCTTGTTGCCCAGTTTCAATGTCACTTTCACATCTTCTGTTATCTCTTTAGCAATACTCCACTCTACTGGTACCGATTTACTATATTAGTCTATTTTCATGCTGCTGATGAAGATATAGCTGAGATTGAGCAATTTATTTATTTATTTATTTTAAAAAAAGAGGCTTAATGGAGAACTCACAGTTCCATGTGGCCGGGGAAGTCTCACCATCATGGCAGACAGCAAGGAGGAGCTAGTTACATCTTATGTGGATGGTGGCAGGCAAAGAGAGAGCTTGTGTAGGAAAACTCCCATTTTTAAAATCATCAGATCTCATGAGACTCAGATCTTATTCACCATCATGAGAACATAACAGGAAAGACCCACCCATAATTCAATTACCTCCCTTCAGGTCCCTTCCACAACACATAGGAATTCAAGATGAGATTTGGGTGGGGACATAGCCGAACCATATCAGTGTGTCTAACCTCTTAATCCCCTTCCCTGAGGTTCTTGTTTGATCTCTGCATAGCTCAAACTGCTCGTGTGAGAATGAATCTTTTCCTGAGGTGGACGTCTGAGGTTTTCATCAAATTCTCAAAGAAGCCTGTGACCCCAAAAAGGTTAAGAACCATTGGGGTAAGCAATCAATGCCAGTCAAATGGAAAAAAATAGGGATTGTTTTAACTGCTCATTCTCTTCTTCTATCCAATGTCTGGCTCAGATGAATTCTTAGAGACACACCCTTTGGTCTCCATTTTTGGTCCATGACACCATTTTCCATTTCCATTTTTACATTTTAGCTTTATTATCATGCTCCAGGTTCCAGATAATTTGGTCATGGTTGTTCTGGTTACTCTCTAAGGAGAAATACATTTTTTAAATGTTCTGCTTGCTTGTTCACGTTCAATTATAAAGAATTATTCTCAAAAGCATTTCTAAGCTGGAACATTTCTGTTAATTGCACTGCCACATCTAAGACCAGTTTTCTAGGGGTAAAGTATGCATGAGAAATACAAGACATCATATGAAGTAGACAGATGGAAAGGTTTTTTTTTTTTTAATTATATCCAGACAGTCATTATTCTATGTCATTAACATAGTCTTGGAAGGCAAGTTAGTGAAGAAAATTTGAGAACACATTGTTTTACCAACAAGTAAGTCTAAATAGAATAGTTGCAAGATAGCTCATATGCTTTTGGTGACACGGCTCATTTTCCTTTATTGCTTAGTTTTGCTTTTTCCTTGAGAAGATATAAAACCTAGTATGTTGCTTTGGGTGGAAGTCTTTTAATTAGGCTGTATGGTACAAAGCATGGTTCAGTGAAGGAAACACAGATGTTGGGGTAGAGAAGCACACCCAGTTTTATGGCTTTTTTAGCAACTTCTCTGTTCTGTGCCTGAAAACCCTAAAATTAATGCCAGCTGTAAGAACTCAGCTTCTCAAGGTAGGTGAAAGAAGACATCTCCTTCCTGAATAGACCTGAAGAAATCAAGGCAAAATCTCTGATGGAAAATCAGGGAGGCTCAGACTCATCCATGGACTTAAGAGCCGACAGTCACTCTCTCCATTAAGAATGAGTAATAGTGACAGAAATCAGTCAAATGACTTCAGTTCTTCACAAGATGATACCATGGATCTGCTGGATTCGAGGCCCCAAGTCCTGAAGTTTAGATTTAAGGTAATTACTGATGCTTGTTTGCTGTGTGAAGTGCTTTTTTAAATCAATTTATTTTATGGCTGAGGATTTCCAAGCAGGGGATAGGCACCAAATATCCCCATGTGGCAATAAGTCCTTGTGTATTTTGTCCAAAAAGTAATGTTGAGTCATGTGTAATAAATATTCATCCCTGAACCTGGTAAGCATCCTGCAGTTTGAGAATTTTGTAATTTTAGACATTCAGCCAAAAGACATGAGTGGGAGCCATGAAGCACATTCAGGAAGGACCTCACCTTCACACTCCACTATTTTCTATCCACCAATCTTACTTCTGCCCTATAAAACACACACAATAAGCTTAATATTCTGGCTAAAAGGCAGGCCTTCGGATAAGTTTAGACAGTATCAAGCCAGCACTAAGCCGTCCTTCCTTGAGTAAATGCTTCCAGAGTGTTGAACCAGTCCTTGCACAACATGGTTTCCAAGTCACTCACTGCTGTGGACTGAATCTCTATGTCTCCTCCAAATCCATTTGTTGAAGTCCTAATCTTCAATGTGATGGCATTTAGAGATAGGGCCTTAGAAGGTAATGAAGTTTAGTGGACTCAGGAAGGCAGAGCCCCTGTGATGAGATTAGTGCCCTTAGAAGATGAAGAGACCAGAACTTGCACTCTATGTGCACGCACCATGGAAAGAGCATGTGAAAACATAACCCCAGTGGGAGCCCTCATCAGAAAACCCAACCATTCTGGCACCCTGATCTCGAACTTTTAGCTTCCTAAATTACGAGAAATAAGTCTTTTGGTTAAGTCACCGAGTCTACAGTATTTGTTATTATAGCCTAAGCCGACCAAATACCAACCTCGTCCCTCTCCTCTGAATGTGCTTCAGGTTATTCCTATTTCTCCAAAGCTAACTAAACATAGCATGTTACCAATCCAAGAATATAAGCATGCTCCACCTTATATTCTTGAGTTTATGATTCTGCTTATGTGGCTTAAGCCTATATCACGCCATACTTGAATAAATCTTCCTCTCTTTCCTTGGTACTCTCATTTTAAAATATTATCTTTCCATGACTGTAGATGAGAGTTGACTGCCAAGTAGTTACTAAATGCTAAGTATAAAATATACCCTATGATAACACATATATAATATATAAATTATTATATAAATATATAATATTCATATAACATAAATATTATAACATATATAATATGAGAAGTAAGGTGCTTACCTGCCTGAGAGACCTAGAGGCTAGTCTGAGACACAAAGTAAAAGCATCTAATTATCTTCCAAGTCAGCTATTTCCAAAGTCAGAGGAATAAGGCAGCTCACAGAGGGGAGATTCTACAATACGCTAAATTAGGAGGGATCATTCTAGAGACAACATGGCACTTGGCAATAAAATTGCTAGCTAGAGAGCAATCATTACACAAATATTTATTTTTACACTTATTACATTCCAGAAACTAAAAGGGAAAATTAACTTAATTAGGATTCAGAGAATGTCCTGATGTAACCTACTTTCTAGAAGCATCAAGGATTCCCCAATTGCTCATATGCTTTTCAAAACAGGCCTTCTGGAAATCAGATGAGAGTGCCAAAATCAGTTAACACTTCCTTTGCAGCAGTCCACTGAGAAGGAAAAAGACAAATGAAAACTTTGCATCCACATCTGTCCCCAATTATGACTGATTTTCACTCTGCTCAGATGCATTTAATGTGGATACCCTCATTGGCTTATGTGACTGACTTATTGGCATCAAACCTAAAGAAAATAAAAGACATTGATGAATCACAGAATGGTGATTATGCCTGGCCTCATCATGAAATAACCCCCCATTGCAGGGATCTGTGCATGGTTTCCTCCTCATGGTCATCCTCAGAGGCTAGAAACTAAGTCCAAATATGCAAAAAGTCCACTATGGGTCTATTAGAATATAAAAGAACTGATAGAGGTTTCAGAAAATATCAAGTGCCATGAATAGCAATAGGTTTCTTTTGTTTTAATTTCACATACATTCTTGGCATTGAAAGTACTCCAAAGAACATAAGTGACTTCTTGTAGAATGGCGTTGAGATGAAGTCTGACCATGCAGAAAGATTCAATGAGAATATGTTTAGTAACTGATTAGCTGCAACTACCTTTGACATAGAAAGAAGTTGAAAAAGTAGTACCATATGTTTGCAATTTAGTTTCATGCCCTCATTATACAAATGAAGAAACTAGGACCAGAGAGACAATACCTTCCTCAAGGTCACATAGTTGGTGCAACTTATTACCAAAACTAGGTCCTCTTCTCTTCCTACATATCTTTCTCTTTAATTTCAACCTTTGCTTCAGAAAAATTAATCCTATGAGATATACCTAGACCCCATGTCAGATGATCTTGAATTTGGTTCTGGCTTTGTTAACTAAAAAGGTGAGCAACCTATTAGAATTTCTTACAGAAGTAAATCCTAGAAGAGGCCACAAAGATAGCCCAATCAGATGCACTCATTGCATAGATGTGAAAACAGGTCCAGAGAGGCTTCCATGAATTAGTAGAAGACCTAGAATTAGAACATATTTCCAAAGTGTTGTCCCTGATACTCTCCTTCACAGTGTCCTTTCTTATTTGTAATATCTATTTATTAAATAAGCATTCATTGGGTACCTGGCATGTGACATGCATTGGGCCATTGTCAGGGGGGATACAAAGATAAGTTTGTGGTTTAGTAGGGGAACTGGTTGTGTAAATACTTTTCATACAGTTTGATGAGTGCCAAAACACGGTTTGTGTAAAGGTGTAAAGTGTCACATAAAGAAAGAGAAGAACCACTGAACTCTTCCTGAGTCATGACAATATTTACAAATAAGGTGAATGTTTTGGTGAGTCTTCAAAGTATAAATAGGAGTTTCACAAGAATACAGAGTGGGCCAGGGTGTTCCACATAAATAGTACCACATGAGAGAAGGCACAGAAATATGAAGAGGCATGGCATAGTTTAATACCCACAAGTCATCTGGAAACTAAAGAAAGGTAGATGAAGACAAGCAAAAATGATCTTGTGCATGACTTGACCTAGGATTCAGACTTGATTTAGGAAGGCAGTGATGAGACATTAGTATATCAGAGAAAAGACAGGATCTATCTCTTGCTTTGGAAATATAATATTATAAACAGAAGAATCAGAAGTTTAGGAGATCAGCTAGGAAAAAAATTGCTGGGGACTATATGAGAGAAAATGACAGCCTCGGTAAAGCTGGTAATGCTGTAAGAGTGTTTTAAGGACTGACTCAGAAACAATTGCAGAGGTATAATCAATGGCTTTGATTTACATTGGATATAAGAGTTAAGGGAAACAAAATACCAATAAATGAAAATAATGCATTCTGCTTACTTTATAGGATAGTAGAAATGAAATAAGGTTGTGGGTAAGAAAGTACTTGGGAACAAAATCAACAACATGCAAAGAAGGCATTTTTATTATTACAGGATCTTATTACCAAATACTATCTCGGTTTGCTCTTTGGCACAAAGACATGGATCAAATGCATTTTGAACAAAGAAACATGACGAAAGGAAAAGTACAATGTATGGTGTTGGATTTATCCATTTGCTCCTCCAATAGTCACTGGCAACATTATGGATTAGGCTTTGTAAAGTGGGTGAAACAGAGAGATGAACCAACTACACTCTCTGTAGATCAAAGGTTATTGTTTACATTTGCTTAAAGAACCTTAGCTACTTCAGTAAAGAAGCATTATCTCAGAGTTTCTCCAACCAAATTATATCTCAGACCTTTAAAGAGAACTACCTTAGGTGAGTGGCAGAAGATATTTAAATGTGTGAATCTGGTTTAGCTACTCTACCAACAAGCTGCCAAATTGAGCTTTTTTGTAATTATCAAAACATCTGTAATAGGATTAGTGTGTCAGAAGTAGCTGCTGCTTTCTTGGTAGGAGAAGGAGGTGGGGAATTTGGACATGGACTACACTTTAGGCCAGATGTTTCTTATTTAGAGAAAGGATAAAGGGTAGACACTGAGTCAGTGAGAAAGCATCAAGACAAAAGTGAAAAAGGACATGATTTCAAATCACACTGGCCCTAAGTTGACTCAAGTGCATACCATGGGCATGTGGTGAGCAAAACTTCCCTGCTCTCCACAGTCCTGGGAGCTAGCCTTGTTTGCCAAAAAATGTCCTAGTAAAAATATTTATATGAAAACAACACAAAGGCAGTGTTAAGAGCACTGCTGACCCCTTACAGTTTGACCTCATCCTTCTACCACAACAAGAACTTGGAAAATCTCCCTCTCTGTGTGGATGATGCAAGACTCCTGGTTACACTAGGTGGTTGTGCACTTCCTTCTGGCTATGAGCCTTCAAAGACTGGGAGGAGCACATGGAGGAGTGAATTACAGAAATACTTCCATGAGAGAAGCTACTTCTGAGAAAGGCTGGACAAGTTACGACAAAATTCAGGCTCTAGCTCTCTACTTGAGAGAGTAACCTGACTGAATCCAATCATGTATTCAAGTAATCAACGGGCAAATATTTATTGAGCACATGCAATGTACAAGGCAATGTACCAAATGCAAGGACAGCATGAGACAGACAAATTTCCTGCCCTTATTTGTCCTCACAGTGCAGGGAAAATATGATTGCACAAGGAAGAATTTAAATTGCAATTGTCATAGATATTACAAAAGACAACTGACCAACGAATTCAGTCATGTCATAGTTTTTACAGCTTTAGGTTGTTCTGCATGTGTGTAAAGTGTTGGTCATTCAGTTGTAGAATCCAGTAAAACCAGCATCTAATAAAAATGAGCCTTCAACTCCCTTTTTTTTTATTAGAACATTATCTTAGGCCCTCCAGCTTTGGTACTACCTGTGACAATTTTCTGCATTCCCTTCTTCCTACGTTTACTCAGATTCTGACTTATTACCTCCTATTCTGTGCACTTTTGTTTTTATTAATGAAAAGTCTGTTTTTGCATCCATCATGCACAATGAGACAGACACCCTTCTAAGAGAAGATTAGACAAGGATGATTTCATTCAACTAATGGTGAGCTAGACTCAGAGTGGGCCTTTAGGGATAGGGCTGAGCAAAGCCTTTGGCCAATTACGAAGGCAAAGCTTCTCTTTGATGGCCTGCAGCTCCTCAGTAGGCACTATTTCTTCCTGTTCCATGCCCCTTGTTTTTTTGTTTTTTTTTTTTTCACTTTCTTTCTTTGCTTAGAACAACCTTTTTCCTTATCTCTAGCTTTCAAAATCATATTAATTCTTCAAATCTCACCTTAAGTGTCATCCTTTCTGTGGGATTTTCCTGCTTCCCATCTGCCTGAAAGGCAGCTCCTTTAAACTCCCTTAGTACTTTGTACTTCTCTTGGGTTATCAGAGCCAGTCTTATTTTATTTTGCTGATGTTCTATTTTACTTCTAACTAAAATGAAACTGTCTTATTCATCTCTGTATTCTATGCAGCCAGTGGTGCAAAACTTTGCACACAGTATGTACTTAATTAGAACACTTTAATATAGATCTTCAAGTTAAAAGTGCCTTTTCCAAAGATACAATTCACTCATCTCTGCACCTACTTATTCATCTCATCAAAAATAAAATAACAACAGTGAACTTATAGGGTTGCTAAGAGCAGTAAATGCTGTACCATACAGAAATTGCTAGCCTAGAGTCTGGCTCACTGGGAATATTCCACAACTGTTTGTTCCCTTTCCTGCTCTCAATGTGTTTTATTGAATTAAAAATGAATTAAAACTGAGAAAATGGAAGTTGAAAGATGTTGAATAACCCACATTTTCCCAAAATTCTGCTTCACTTTTTTTTGTTGTAATTCCATTGTTTAGAGCAAGGGTCCGTAGTTACAGCCTATGGGCCAAATCTGGTCAAACACTTGTTTTTGCAAATAGAGTTTTGCTGACACATGCCATGCACATTCATTTACATATTTGTTATGGTTTCTTTCACATTACACCTATAAAGTTTAACAGCTGCAACAGAGATCATATGGCCATGGCCGGCAGTGCCTAAAATACTTAATCCCTAGCCTTTTGCAAGAAAAGTTCTCCAACCATGATTTCTACTTAAGTTGGGGCTCTTTCTTCAGAAAACTTCTATGAATAGTCAAACATACTATCTCCAATAGGCAATGTGTCAAGCCACTTGCACTTGTTGTCATATTATCTTAGATCAAATTACCAGATGAGATTTGAAAGCAAAGAGTGAAAATTAAGGTAGAAACTCTCTGGGGGTGGCAATAAAAGATGGGAAGTACTGGGCCAAAGATGTTGACTCATAAAATAGAGAAATAAGCTTTGTTTTGTGAGTAGGGGAGTGGAGAGCCAATAATCAGCCATGAAGCAATGGTTGGTGAACCTGAAGAAACGAAATCTGAATAAGAGGAAGAACAGTACCAATAGTAATACTAGTTGCTCATTTTACCGGAGTTCCCATGAACACAGAGACTGAGACAAAAGTTAAATGCTAACTCCCTCAAATTATTGAGACTGAAATCCCCGAAAACAGAAGTAAAATAAAGGGAGGAGTGAGGCAAGGAAAGGAGAGTCATTTTAATAGCATGCTCATAGCAAGCACTGCTGAGTGCTTAGTCTCATGGGGCACGAGAGAACTGCCTGAAACTATCGCACCTTAGAGCTGTCAGCTCCACCCAATGACCTTGGTTCAGTTCTCTGGGGCCACCAGGGTTGGATTTGGTCTCTTTTCCATATGCCCTAAATATGTGAAAATATCTAAACAAGTTACTTAACTACTCCGGGCCTGGGTATATATAAAGCACAGACTAGTGTTGCTGCCAGAGAACAAAAGAAAGGCCAGCTCTGAGCTCTTGTTAGTCAAAGTGTTCATAAGATATTGATTCTGCCTCATCTCAGAATTGCACCTCCACACCTGGGGAAGCCACAACCTAAGCCAGCAGCAGTGACATCCATGGCACAAGTCACAGCATGAGGGGTGAGCCTATAGTTGCCCACGAGCCTCGTCTGCAGCCTGCAACCAACAGTCTTGCTGGCCAAAGCGCCAATGCGGGCACCTCTCAAGGTCTGTTGAGCCCCAGGGGCTCATGCATGGGAAGTGGGGCTCATGCATGGGAAGGGGCTCATGCTTCAGCACTGGCATGGGAAGTACAGTGAGGCAAGGCACTGCCAGGTGATGAATGCCAGCAACACAAGGCAGCAAGAAACTTCCTCACAGTCGGGCTGTTTGGCCAAGTAATAGAGTACCAAAAAGACACAGCCCCCACCATGGAGAGCTGCCATGTGGATTAATGAAGTCAAAACATCCTTTCTGTGGCCTTCAGGAAAGCATTTGACACTGGAAAATCTTCCCAGAGAGTCATCAGTCACACAGACCTACACTCACTGAATCTGGGGAGGTGTTTAAACTAAGTCTAGCACACTACAGCTTATTGAGCACCTGCTATAGTTAAGCTGTCTTCAGATACACACACACACACACACACACACACACACACACACACATACATTTTAATCCTCAGGAAACCACCATGAGTAATGCACTTTACATATGAGTAAAGCCAGGTCCAGAATGGTTAAGTAAATTGTTCAGATATGTTCACATATTTGGGGCATGTGGAAAAGAGACCAAATCCATCCTAGGTGGCCCCAGGGAACTGAACTGAGGCCAATGGGTAGAAATTACTAGAAACCAGTACTTAGAAGATAAACTTTCTAAAAGTCTGAGCCAGTTTTCCAGCAACGCTACAAGCAATCATGAGAGAGAGTAAGGTGTCCATGGATAGACTAATGAGTACATTGTGGATTTCTCTGGGAGAAAGGCAGGATTCTTTTGTCTGGTGAAGATGGAACTAGATAAAGCCAGAAGTCTTCCAGGATCAATACCAATACACTTTTCTGATGTCATTTTAATGTCAATACAGGAGAAGAAAAGATACTTATAAAATAATGATAATATCCACCAGTATTCAGCTTTTAATATGTATCAAACATTTGGCAAATAGCTATATAACATTTAGTGTTTGTAACAACTATGAGTTAATTATTATCATTATCATCAATTCACAAAAGGGAAAACTGAGACTGGCAGAGGTAAATCACAGAAATTTGCCCAAGATTCCCAGCTGGTAAATGTCAATAACTGATTGCCTGCTAAAGCCAATGCTTTTCTCTGCTGCCTCAAATATTCTGCCTTTGCCTGTTGTAAAGTCAAAATTTTAGAGCCTGAACACCCATGAAAGAAAAGTCACATATAAAGACATTAGATGGGTCACTTGGTAGATAAAGCCACACTTGAAACAGCTTTAACATTTTTTTCTCTCCAAGTTCTCTGAAAATCCTTTCCTCATGAATCCTTTATTTTTCCATTTCATTTAAACACCTCCCAGACTGTTTGCTGCCATTTAAAATGTTTTGAAAAGCATTTTTGCAGGTTTCTTTCAATGAAAAATCAACCAAATCACCAAAAGACAGACTGGGTTTCTCCCCTGCCCCTCTCAGAGTAAAAATCACACTGGGGACAAGGCAATTGAAATACAAAAAATATAGCACTGGGAGCAAGATGTTAGTACAACAAAGGGCTCGTGGCTGGTAATAATTTTAGGTGATTCAGACATAGTCAAGTCTGCTGAAAATAAAATAAAAAAAGAGAAAAAACTTCAGCATTCTGAAGGCTCTGGCACCGAAAAGCCAATGACAAGATAGCCCAAAACTGCATCCATGGAAAATCACAGCTGCAGGAAACCGCAGGCTAATGGCTAAATGCTACTGCTGCGTTGTTTCCAGTCTCTGCCTGAGACAGCACACATTTATCAGTGGTCTGTAATGCCTCACAGCAAAAAATCTTTAACTGCTTAAACTATAGTTTAATTTTGAAAAGACACATCTTGCTACAATTTACTTTTTAAATTTTTCCACCATAACAGAAATGTTTTGCCTTGAGTTATAATCTAACACTTTCCTCTCTTTGGGGTTGAGAGTGTAGGCTCTGGAATCCGACTGCTACAGTTCCTAATGCTGGTTCAGGCATCTAATTTAGAGATGTGACTCTTAGATAAGTTGCTTCACCATCCTAAATCTCCATTTTAGGAGAGGATAATAGCTCATTTCTTATGTAGCTGTTACTTGGAGTAAATGAAATAATATATGCTAAGTGCTTGAAACAGATCCCAGCACATAGTAAATATTCTTTAAAAAATTAGCAGTGACTATAATTTTTCATCCTTTTCTGCCCATGTGAAAGAAAGAGATTATTTTTCTAAGGAGTCAAAATCTGAGGATACACCACGTGTCAAACTGTTGAGGGCCAAACTTGTAAATAAAGTTATGTAAGTTTCAGAAAAAGTTAATTTTGCAGCCCACCTTCCTGTGCCCATCATGTCTTCCAACTTGTCCTTTTAAGATACTCAAAATTTCCATGCTGCCTCAGAGTCCAGTCCAAGATACATGCCCTCTGGGTGGGATACTTCCATGAATGTTTTCTCCAGAGATCACTGAACTTCTGGTTCTTGCTCTGTCTTCCACGATAAAGCACCCTTCCTTGATGTGCAACTGTAATTCCTCTTTCTGTAAAAGGTTCTCATTCTCAAGATAATAACTAGCCAACAGGAATGTGAGAGGATTCAATGGGATGATACATGCAAAGTTCTTAGAGTAGTTGCTGGTACATAGTAAGACTAAGTGTCAGCTATTAATGTCTAATATTAATATTCCTCCTTTTCTTTTGACAAAAACAAAACTCCTCCATCTGTGTGGCCTCATGACCCTTCTACTTATTCTCTGTTACATCAGTAGGTTATCCTGCTCCTGCAGTATATGACAATTTTTCCCCCGAGACGATGTCTTGCTTTGTCATCCAGGCTAGAGTGCCATGGTGTAATCTCTACTCACTGCAACCTCTGCCTACTAGATTCAAGCAATTCTGCCTCAGCCTCCCAAGTAGCTGGGATTAGAGGTGCCCCACCACCATGCTCGGCTAATTTTGGTATTCTTAGTAGAGACAGGGTTTCACCATGTTGGCCAGACTGGTCTCGAGCTCCTGACCTCAAAAAGTGCCTTGGCCTCCCAAAATGCTGTGATTACAGGTGTGAGCCATCATGCCCGGCCAGTATATGACATTTTAAACATCTCCAATCCTTGGGCCACAAAAGGATAAATGACTAATGATGAGCACTGGGAATCTGACCATTATTGCCTCCTCTTGAAGTCATGTGTGACTCCTGCCCCAGTTTATTCAGTATCTTGTCTGTATATCCCCCTCTTCATAGCTCTTCTTATACCCTAATTGCTTTTGTATGTTCCATGTCTCTCTTTCCCACTGGATTATGTGCTTCTTGAGGAGAAAACACTAATCTTATTTACCTATTTTTTCCAGAACCTCATAACATAGGTATAATATGCTTATTTACATTTTTAGATAGAAGAACTCCTTAGGATCAAGTTTAAATCCTAGCACAAAGACAGTTCTGCCTTGAGCCCATAAGGGAACTAAGTCCTACCCCTGACAAGGGGCAAATCCAGGTACATCATATATATGTGCACGATTTAAGCAGTGGAATCTACTTCACTTTAAAACCTGATACTCTACTGGTACAATGCTTTGCTTCTAACTGAGTAGCTACTGCAGTTCTAGCTATCTTAATGGGGGCATTTAACAAAAAAATGCAGAGACTATCATAGAAGAAGTCTGTGATTGCTTATGGCATTTGCCTATCTCACCCTTGCCTAGGCCTCTAGTCAAGCTATTCACCATGACGCAGAACCTACTGGCAGCCCTCGAGCCTGGTTGCTTAGTATATTAAGCAATATGCTAATGTTTACATATGGCATTATCTATACTTTGTTTCTGGCATAAAAAAACTTTTGCTTTTTGATTTTTGATAGAAACCAGACATCACGTCATTGGTGTGTCATCAAAAGCAGTGCCAGACTTCCTGTTCTCCCTGGGAGGGATTCAATGGCTAGTGAAAATACATAGAGAAGGTTACCCTGGGGATTCAGCCCAAATATATACATGCCAAAAAATGTCAGATTCAGGGCCTCAAGATACGAAATCAGATTTGCACAGATGCAACGGGAAGCTTCTGAATTGAATTGTCAGCAAGGCTTGGATTTCCATCATTGATTTATTCTTTGGTAAAATAGGGATGTTCCAATATTATGCCAATGTCTGTGCCATAAGCATGATTCACAGAGGTGAAATATGTGTATATTTACACACATATATAGATATGATACCTTCAAAGAACAAATATAGAAATGGTTCAATCTTTCAGAACAGATTAAAATTGTAGAATAATAGAGGTAACAGATGTGTCCTGACATACTGGTGGAGTATATAAATAGTAGAAAATTCTGTGCACAGTAGAGTCTGAGGAAAAATAAATTTATGAAATCCCAGTACAAACCATGTATATAATTGATTTCTCCTTTTTATACTATCATAAAATATTAATATTATTGAACATTGTTAATCAAGTACCGAAGTGAGCTACACATTTTAATGTAGGTTATCTGCATGTTTGCACCGAGGAAACAATATAACACTTGCAAACTGCATAACTTTAATGGCCTTGCATGCTGACCCTATCAAATGTATTTGGGAAGAGGTTCATTCCTTTGTTAGGTTCTAACATAATTGCCTATGGGATGTCCATTGTAAGCTAGCCTTGAAGAGCCACAAAGCCCATATTTCAAAAGATTATAAAGAGGCTAGTGCTAGGAAGGAGGTAAGAAGCCTGCAGAAACTCTAGTATAAAGCTCAGAAAAAAATGTCTGTGTCCGTTCACCTTCAGGGCATTTCTACTTTGGGACCAGGGGCTCCTGGAGAGAGTAAAGTCTCCATCTTCCAAAGGCTAAAAGTAATGAGGATAGCATCTAATAATATTTGATTGTTGTATTTATTTGGGCAATAATGACTGTGTGAAACCCTTTGGCAATTTTTAATTACCTGAATTTTTATTGTCATTGCAAATAAAATAATCAAAGTTTTATCTAACATAGAAAAGAAGTTACCCAGATTGGGGACAGATTCTAAAAAAGGATGGGATGAAGATACTTTCAGGTAAAATGGAATAGTATTTGAACCGACAGGAAGCAGTAGTAATAATAATAATAATAATGTGCATTTACTATGTGATTATGCTAAGTACCATGCTAAATAATTTATATGCATCTCATTAAAATGCAAATTCAAGTGTGGATCCAAGATGGCTGAATAGAAACAATTCTGGATTGCAGTTCCCAGCAAAAACGCAGAGGGTAAGTGATCAACACATTTCCAAATGAATTTCTACAGCCCACAGACCAGGAGATTCCTGGGCAGAGAAGTGCCACGAGTCTCCAGCATGGCTGTTTCAGCCAGCGCAGTGGGTCTCCGCATAAAAACTCACACAAATCCAGATGCCCTTTCAACTGATGACTAGAACACCTGGGAGACAGATTCGCCTGTTCAACTGAAAAAAAGGGGGCTGGAACAGCAAGCCAGGTGATCTGGCTCAGCTGATCCCACCCCTACAAAGACCAGCAATCTGAAACGCTCTGGATGAGAGTTTCACAGCAAGCAGAGCTGGACCCAGGACAGTCCAGTTCTGTGGGGGGAAGGTGTCTGCCATTACCAAGGCAGCCCACTACTACCGAGGCAGTCCACCATTACTGAGGCAGTCCACCATTACCAAGGCAGTCTGCCATTACAGAGACAGACTGCCATTACCAAGGCAGTTCTAAGTATACCTCTATAAACAAAACTGCAAGGAAGTTCTCACAGCAGCTGGGCAGAGCCCATGGCAGCTCAGCAACATCTCTGCTGGCAGACTGTGACTAGGCTACCTCCTTACTGGGCAGGGCATCTCTGAAAAAAGGTAGCAGCATGTCAGGAACTTAAAAATAAAGCCCCACTTTCCCAGGACAGAGCACCTGGGAAAAAAGGTAATTATGAGTTCTGCTGCAGCAGACTTAAACATACCTGCCCAGCAGCTCTGAACGTAACAGAGCTCACAGTTCAGCACTTGAGCTCCTATAAGGGACAGACTGTCTCCTCAAGCAGCTACCTGACCCCCTTATATCCAAAGAGACACCTCATAAAGGAAAGCTCAGGCTGACATCTGGCAGGTATCCTTCCAGGACAAAGATAACAGAAGAAGAAACTGGCAGCAATCCTTACTGCAGCCGCTGCAGGTGATCCCCAGACAAGCAGGGTCTGGAGTGGACCTCCAGCAGTCCTATAGCAGAGGGGCCTGACTGTTAGAAGTAAAACTAAGAAACAGAAAGAAATAACTTCATCATCAACAAAAAGGATGTCCACTCAGACACCTTATCTGAATGTCACCAACTACAAAGACCAGAGGTGGATAAATCCAGAAAAATGGGAAAAAACAAGCATAAAAAGGATGAAAACACCAAAAACCAGAAAGCCTCATCTCCTCCAAGGGATCACAACTCCTCATCAGCAAGGGAACAAGGCTGGATGGAGAACGAGTCTGATTAATTGACAGAAACAGGCTACAGAAGGTGGGTAATAAACTTCTCTGAGCTAAAAGAATATGTTCTAACCCAATGCAAAGAAACTAAGAACCTTGAAAAAAGGTTTGATGAAATGCTAATGAGAATAAACAGCTTAGAGACAAATATAAATGAGTTGACAGAGCTGAAAAACACAGGACAAGAACTTCGCGAAACATACACAAGTTTCAATAGCCGAATCGACCAAGCAGAAGAAAGGAAATTAGAGATTGAAGACCAACTCAATGAAATAAAACAAGAAGGCAAGATTAGAGAAAAAAGAGTAAAAAGAAATGAACAAAGCTTCCAAGAAATATGGGATTATGTGAAAAGACCTAATGTACGTTTGATAGGTGTACCTGAATGTGACAGAGAATGAATCCAAGCTGGAAAACACTCTTCAGGATATTATCCAGGA
>PVKP010035888.1:0-22860 GCA_004027715.1 Plecturocebus donacophilus | reverse complement strand
CTTCTCAAGCTCTGCGCTAGGCCTGACGGCTGTCAGGGAGACCCACAGACATCGGGGTCTTAACTGTCTCCGTGTGATGCTGTGCTTCAGTGGCCACGTTCCATGTCCACGCTCACGTTCCGCTTATGCACCGGGCTCCTTTTTTCTTAGAGAAGATAATCGGTAATAGTAATATAAATCTTAATATTTCAGTTCTTTCTTGGTAAGTATGGAAAAAGTGCTGACGCACTGTGCTCCTTACCTCACTTCGGGTGCCGGAAATTCCTGAGTCCCCACCTGAATGACAGGTGATTACTTAACCCTATCACTGCCACGCCCTATCTACCCTGCCCCCAGTCTCCGACCTCTAAGACCACACCCTACCTACCCTGTCCCCAGATTTGCAATTCAATAAAAGTGAGAGCGTCCAGTCACTCGGGGTCACTCCTGGTCTCTGAGATCTGGGTAGCAGTGGACCCCTGGGCCCAAACTCTCTTTTCTCTGTCTCTGTGTCTTGTGTCTTTTATTTCTCTTTCTCCTCTCCATACCAGCCGGGAGTGGCTCACAGAACCCTGTAGGCTGGACCCTAAAGTGCATCACTGCCAACTCCCACATGATGTGAGCCCTAAGCTCTGCCCCTCCCTCCATCTGTTCGGGGAACTGTTTAACCCACTACAGTATCAGAGGGCCCATTCCCCTCATGCCTCTGCTTTTCCAGATGTTTCATGTTCCTCTTTCATTTTTATTCCTTATTTTGAGATGGGAGTATCACTGTTGGCCCCCAGGAGGAGTAAAGTGGTGCAATCTCAGCTCACTGCAACCTCTGCCTCCCAGGTTTAAGCAATTCTGCCCCAGCTTCCCGAGCCGCTGGGACTACGGTCGCCCAACACCACACTCAGCTAATTTTTGTTTAGTAGAGACAGGTTTCACTTTGTTGGGCAGGCTGGTCTCGAACTCCTGACCTCAAGTGGTCTGGCCACCTTGGGATCCCAAAGTGTTGGGGTTACAGGCGTGAATCACTGCACCTGGCCTCATTTTTATTTTTTTCTTTTTCTTCCCCAGACATTAGGACTCATTTGTATCCTTTAGATGAACCTTTGAATAATCTTCTGTTATTCCCAAAAGACCTGTTGTGTTTTGACTTGCTGTTGATTTGGCAAAGGTTAACATATTTACTCTACTGAAATTTTCTAGTCTAAAACAAGGCTCTTTTATCTTCCTCAAAGGCTAAAGTTTCTTCATTTAGAAATGTGAATCTTGGGCTGGGTGTGGTGGCTCACGCCTGTAATCCCGGCACTTCGGGAGGCTGAGGTGGGTGGATCACAAGGTCAAGAGATTGAGACCATCCTGGCCAACATGGTGAAGCCCCATCTCTACTAAAAATATGAAAATCAGCAGGGCGTGGTGGCACGTGCCTGTAAGTCCCAGCTACTCGGGAGGCTGAGGCAGGAGAATCGCTTGAACACAGGAGGAGGTTGCAGTGAGCTGAGATCGAGCAACTGCAGTCCAGCCTTGTGACAGAGTAAGACTCCATCTCAAAAAAAGGAAAAAAAAAAAAAGAAATGTGAATCTTGGGCCAGGCGCAGTGGTTCATGCCCAACATCCAAGCACTCTGGGAGGCTGAAGTGGCAGACTGCTTGGGCTCAGGAGTTCGAGACCAGCCTGTGCAACATGATGAAACCTCAACTCTACAAAAAATACAAAAATTTTGTAGAGTTGGGTGTGGTGGTGTTCACTGTGGACCCAGCTACTCAAGGAGTTGAGATGGAAGAATCATTTGAGCCCAGGAGGTCACGGCTGCAGTGAGCTGAGATTATGCCACTGCACCCCAGCCTGGGTGAGACCGTCTCAAAAACAAAATAGAAAAAAAAGAAATGTGACTCTACTCTGGGTTCTTGATCATATTACATGTACTTCTGTTGCGGCAAAACAAACTACCACAAACTCAGCAGCTAAACTCAGCACATCCACTGGCCATCTCACTGCTTACAGTCAGGAGTCCGGGCGTGGCATGCTGGGGCTCAGGAATTCCGGTGCCAGCTGGGCTACATTCTCATGAGGAACTGGAGGGTTCTCTTGTAAGCTCATTCAGGTTGTAGGTAGAATGTATTCGTGGTTCAAGAAATGAAGCTCCCATTTTCTTGCTGGCTTTGGAAGGTGCTTGCTTGAAGCTTGCAGTGGCCTAAAGCCTCTGACACTTTTTCCCTCTGGCTTCCCTCCTCAGGTAAGGCTCACCCAGGATCATCTCTCATTTTGATCACGTCAAACTCAACGCATGAATGAGTAGCTTCAGGAGTGACACACCTCCCTCTTCCTCATTCCATCCACACTGGAGGGGAGGGTGACATGGGCTGTTCACCGGGGCAGGGATGGTGCAGGCTGTCCTAGAGTCCTATCACCTCGTTACCCAACCGCCTTCCAGGAGGATGTGGGCCTCCACACTGTGTCACAGCCCTGATCCACAGCCGACAGGATATTTTTTGGCCTCTCATAGATCTAAGATTATTTTTGAGCTTATCATTTGCTTTACAATTGTTTAGTGTTTGGAGAGCTGTTTAACATCTTAATGCAGTCAAATTATCAAATATCTGTACCGTCTTTCCTGCTTGGAAGCGTAGAAAGGTGTTCCTCATTGAGAAATCAGATTAATATTTACATTTTTTTCTATTCACTTTTTTTTTTCTTGAAACAGCATTTTTACTCTGCCACCTTGGCTGGAGGGCAGGGGTGCAATTTTGGCACATTGCAGCCTCACCTCCTGGGGCAAGGTATCCTGCTGTCTCAGCCCCCTGAGAAGCTGGGACTACAGGCACGCTCCACCACACCTGGCTAATTTTTGTATTTTTTGCAAAAATTGGGTTTCACCATGCTGCCCAGGCTGGTCTTGAACTTCTGGGCTCAAGTGATCTGCCTGCCTAGGCCTCCCAAAGTGTTGAGATGACAGCCAATGCACCTGGTCTCCTACTCACTCTTCCCAATCTGGAATTGATCTCAGTATGTGGCAAAAGATTACAATCCAATTTGTTTCCCTTGAAGCATCATCTGCTACAGAATCCTTGCTTTCCCCATTTATTTTTGGTACCAGTTTTATCATATATTAATTATACACACATAGAGATATATACTCAGTAGGGACCTATTCTTGTCCATATTTTCTATTTATTTATTTATTTTTTTAACACAGGAACTACATTTTATTATAAACGGATACATTTTTAATTTTAAATAATTATAAATTCACAGAAAGTTTAGAAAGTAGTATAGAGAGGCCCCATGTACCCTTCACCCAGTTTTCCCCAAAGGTAACATTTTATTTTATGTATCTGTGATGGGGTCTTGCTCTGTTGCCCAGGCTGGAGCACAGTGGTGCAATCTCGGCTCACTGCAACCTCTGCCTTCCCGGTTGAAGCGATTCTCCTGCCTCAGCCTCCCGAGTAGCTCAGATTACCAGCGCCCAGCTAATTTTTGTACTTTTAGTAGAGACGGGGTTTCACCATGTTGGTCAGGCTGCTCTGGAACTCCTGACCTCAGGGGATCCGCCCACCTCGGCCTACCAAAGTGCTGGGGTTACAGGCATGAGCTGCTGCACTTGGCCCCCAGAGCTAACATTTTATGTAACTATAGTACTATTATTGACATGAGGAAATGGTAGACCTACACCATTTAATTGATCGCCACCAGCTCAATCAACATTCCGACCTCCCTCCTGTGGCCACTTCACAGACACACCCACTCCCTACCCCAACCCTAAACCCCTGGTGACCAACAATCTGTCCTCCATGTCTATAATCTTGCCATAGAAATGGAATCATACAGCATGCGACTTTCTGCGAATGGCTTTCTCACTCAGCATATTTTTCAATAGCTGACAGAGGTGTTCTATTTCTCTACTTTTTAAAAATGTCCTTGCAATTCAGCATACTGTACCTTCATAAAAGTGTCATGAGAGTGTTCAAACACGCTGGGTGCGGTGGCTCACGCCTGTAATCCCAGCATTCCAGAGACTTAGATTAGCAGATCACTTGAGGCCAGGAGTTCCAGGCCAGCCTGGCTAACATGGCAAAACCCCATCTCTACTAAAAATAGAAAAAAAAAATGTAGCCAGGTGTGGTGGCGGGCACCTATAACCCCAGCTACTCAGGAGGCTGAGGCAGGAGAATCACTCGGGAGGCAGAGACTGCAGTGAGCCGAGAGGAGAGATCGCGCCACTGCACTACAGCCTGGGCAACAAGAGCAAAAGTCCACCTCAAAAATAAACAAAGTGTTCAAACACATACGAAAACAGAATAATATCACGAGCACCTGCATTTCTGCAGCACTCCGCTTCAGTCAGTATTTTACCTTTTTCTATCTTTATTTTTTTCCTTTTTTTTTTTGAGAGTCTCGCTCCATCACCCAGGCTGGAGTGCAGTGGCATGATCCTGGCTCACGGCAACCTATGCCTCCTGGGTTCAAGAGATTTTCCTGCCTCAGCCTCCCAAGTAGGTGGCATTACAGGTGCACACCACCGTGCCCAGCTAATTTTTTTGTATGTTTAGTAGAGACAGGGTTTCACATGTTGGCCAGGCTGGTCTTGAACTCCTGACCTCAAGTGATCCACCCGCGTTGGCCTCCCAAAGTGCTGGGATTACAGGCGGAAGCCATGGAGCCCAGCCTCCTGAATATCTTTAAGCAAATTTCAGACATATGCTTTTACCCATAAATGTTGCAGCCTATCTCTTTATCAGATAGGGATTTTGTTTTGGCATAACTACAATAGCACTGCCACACAATGACTCATCATCAAATACTCAATTTGACTGTCTCAGGAGTGACCGAGCCTAGGTCCCAGGTCCCTAGGGTTTCCTTCTAACATTCCCCTCCTTTTTATCAAGTTCTACATTTGTGGTATAATTTCCGACATGCTGGAATAAGCTGACTGTAAACCTGTGACATGTTAATCGCTAATATGTTTGCGAATTTTGTAATACAAAAATTTAAGCATATACAGAAGTAGTAGTGATAACGGTATAATGTATCTGTATCAATCCGTTTTCATGCTGTTAATAAAGACACCAGAGACTCAGTAATTTATACAGGAAAAAGGTTTAATGGACTTACAGTTCCACATGGTGGGGAGGTGTCACAATCACAGAGGAAGGCAAGGAGGAGCAAGTCACGTCTTACATGGATGGCAGCAGGCAGAGGGCCCGTGCAGGGAAACTTCCATTTTTAAAACCATCACATCTCATGAGGCTCATTCACCACCATGAGAATAGCTAGGGAAAGACCTGCCCCCATAATTCAGTCACCTCCGACCTGGTTCCTCCCACAACGTGTGGGAATTTAAGATGAGATTTGGGTGAGGACATAGCCAGACCACATCAACATCCCAACAGCTGCCACGAAGATTAACTTACAGCCAAACCGTCTTCGTCACTTAGCCCGTCTGTTCTGGTTACTGCTGCTTCACAGAAACTCACCCTAAGCCTTACCAATGATTTCCTTAAAACAACGACTTTCTCTTCCATGATTTTATGGCTCCAGGGCAGGTTTGGTGGGACAGGTTCACCTGTGGTTGCCCAGGCAGTTGTAAGCATCTGAACACTCACTGAGATGTCCAGGGTGGCTCTCGGGACTGGACGCTGCTGCTGGCTGCCCGAGGTGCATGGCCCAAGCTGTGAAGACTCAAGATTCCAGCCAGAGCATGGAATCGCTGACAGCTTGTTCACTCACAAGTACGGCTCCTGGTTTGGAAGTGCTGAGGGCCAGGGCTGCTGACCACAGGGCTTCCCAGGTTCAGGTTCAGGTTCAGGTTTGAAAGCATTTCTACCACTCCCCAAGTGCCCTACGCTCGGCCGTAGCCAGCTCCTATCTCTGCTAAGTGTGTCTTTTCTGGACATTTTATCTAAAGGGAATTGCAACATGGCTCATCCCTCCTCTGGGTACACTCAGTGTCCCATCTTGGTGGCTCCTTCACAGTGTGGCAACGGACTGAGCAGCCTGCTCCTCACTGTCAGTCAGTCTGTCATTTACATGTACACGTCAATCAGCACATCACTGGGTGAAAACACACACTTCACTCACTCAACTTGTCACTGTGTGGAGAATATATAGACTTGACTCAGCCCGTCATGGCACGGAGAACACGCACACTTCACTCACTCAGCCCGTAACTGCGAGGAGAACACGCACACTTCACTCACTCAGCCCATCACTGTGTGGAGAACATGCACACTTCACTCACTCAGCCCGTCACTCTGTGGAGTATGGGCACACTTCACTCACTCAACCCATCACTGCGGGGAGAACATGCACACATCACTCACTCAGTCTGTCACTACGTGTAGAACACACACACTTCACTGACTCAGCCCTAAACTAGGTTTAGGGTTGGGATTACAGTGTTCACACTGCGCGGAGAACATGCACACTTCACTCACTCAGCCCGTCACTGTGTGGAGAACATGCACTCTTCACTCACCCAGCCCGTCACTGTGTGGAGAACACGCACACTTCACTCACCCAGCCCGTCACTGTGTGGAGTATGGGCACTCTTCACTCACCCAGCCCGTCACTGCATGTAGAACACGCACACTTCACTCACCCAGCCCGTCACTGTGTAGAGAACACGCACACTTCACTCACCCAGCCCGTCACTGCATGTAGAACACGCACACTTCACTCACTCAGCCCGTCACTGCGTGTAGAATGGGCACACTTCATCCTCCCTCCTGAAACTCTGTCCTCTCTTGCTCTGCGGTTTTCCCTTCATGTCCACCTTCCTCTCCCCACCCGCTGGAGTGACGGACACTGCTGGGGCCCTTTCCTACTTGTGCTGCTGGCAGAGGTCCTGTCCGTTTCTGAGCTTCACAGCTCCCTCCAACCCCTGGTGAACCCGCAAAGTTGAGTGCATCCTAGAGAGGCTGGGCACGCAAGGCCTTCCTGGAAAGGTTTCCTTGCTAATACAAGGCAAAGACCAATGCCTCTTGGAGCAGACGCAGGCCTGCCTGTGTGTGGGAGCTGTACGGTCATCAGGGGCTGTGGAGGAGGACGTCCCTGACACTGAAGGTGGCAGAGAGGAGACCTGCAAAGCCCTTGATGTCACCGCTGTTCTAATGAGCAAGGCACCCCAGAGACCCTGCCTCTGACCTTTCATTTGTCACACACTAAATCCCTGTGTTAAAGCTCAGTTTAGTTGGCTGTTCTGTACCTTTCTGCTAAAAGCACCCTGAGAGACAGGTAGCATTTTCCAAACTGCTGTCCTGGGGTGATGCTATTCCTGCAGACTTGCACCCTCCAGTGAGGGGTTCCGAAGTTGGGGATTCAAAGCCATGACTTTCTTCCAATTCCAAGGCCTAGAGCCTCCTCCCTCCAGTGCTTGATCCCACCAGCGTGCCAGTCTGAACCAGCCCAGGCCCATATCCTCTGCCTAGCAGGCCAGTCATCTGCCACTCTTTCTTGTCTGACCCATGAGGGGTTCGCTCTTGTCATGAAATGGAAACAACTCTTCCTGGCACAGGCCCCGAAACGCCTCAGACGGCAGGCTCTGGGGGTTCTGGAACTCCTGCTGCACGGCCTCACTGGTTCCCAGTACACCACAGCAACGGGCCTCTGAAGGGACCAGTCTCCTGCGAACTTGCTCCCCTACTGGTAGGCACAGGGCCGAGCATGCTGCCCTTGCTTTATTTTTATATACTCATTTTTTGCAGAGACAAGGTCTCACTATGGTGCCCAAGCTGGTCTTGAACTCCTGGGCTCAAAATGTCCTCCCGCCTAGGCCTCCCAAGTAGCTGGGACAACAGGTATGAACCACCGCGCCTGGCAGCACCTCTGTTGTTTTTTTTTTTTTTTTTTTTTTGAGATAGTATCTCGCTCTGTCTTCCAGGCTGGAGTGCAATGGTGCGATCTCGGCTCACTGCAAGCTCCGCCTCCTGGGTTCAAGTGATTCTCCTTCCTCAGCCTCCCAGCTGAGATCACGGGCACCTGCTACCATGCCTGGCTAATTTTTTTGTATTTTTAGTAGAGATGAAGTTTCACCGTCTTGGTCAGGCTGGTCTTGAATTCCTGACCTCAGGTGATCTGCCCGCCTCGGCCTCCCAAAGTGCTGGGATTACAGGCCTGAGCCACCGCACTCGGCCAACCTCTGTTCTTTAAAATATTTCACAGTACGCCTGTAATCCCAGCACTTTGGGAGGCCGAGGCGGGCGGATCACCAGGTCAAGAGATCGAGACCATCCTGGCCAACATGGTGAAACCCCGTCTCTACTAAAATACAAAAAAATTAGCCGGGCACGATGGCATATGCCTGTAGTCCCAGGTACTCGGGAGTCTCCGGCAGGAGAATCGCTTGAACCCGGGAGGCGGAGGTTGCAGGGAGCCGAGGTCACGCCACTGCACTCCAGCCTGGCGCCTGGTGACGGAGTGAGACTTTGTCTCAAAAACAAAAACAAAAAAACTTCACAGTTCCAGCTCCACAACCCCTGTAGGAAAACTGACGGAAAACTCTGTATTGTAGTTTCCCCTCACTTCTGGGGCCTCGTCTTCCCCCACACACCCAAGGCCTGGTCACAGCAGGCTGTCGCCCCCGGGTCCACCTGCTCCGTCTCCTCCACAACGTGCTCGCCGGGCGGGCGTCCCGAGGCTCCGCTCCAGTGCGCGGGGGCGGGGGGCTCTCAGCGGCACAGGAACCCCGCGCAGCCCCTCCGCCGCCTGGGAGGCACTCGGCACTCGGGAACGCGCCTTTTCAGCCGCGGATTCCGGGCCTGACCTCCCGCAGGGAGCTCCACCTGTAGAGCGCGCGCCCGCTCCGGCGTCCGTCCGGCAGGGCTCGGGGGCCGCCTCCGCACCCCGCCCCAGCAGCTCCGGGCCGCCGACCTCGCCGCGCTCCCTCCCGGCGCGCCCTACCTTCCAGCGACGCCGCGGGCCCCGGGCGCAGGCGGTCCGCAGGCGCCTCCGACCCCCGCTCTGCCCGTCTGGGTTCCGGCGCGCGCTTCTCCGTCACCCTCTCCTTGGCCCTCGGAGCGGAACCGCTGGGCGGCGCCCTCTTCTGCTCACCTGAAACGCACGGATCGTCCGTTAGACCCGGGACTCACGGAATCCAGGACGCTGCGTCCCGTCGTCTTCAGCCGCCCGCTTAGGTCCAGAACAAGCGTCAAAGCCTCGAGTCGCTCCGTTTCCGTCACCGCCTCGGGCGGGAAAATACTCAAAGCGCCGTCCTCGGCGGACTCGGGGCTCAGGAACTGTCCGCTCGCGCCGCCCCGCCCAGCCCCGCCCTGGGCCGCGCCGAGGGGCGGAGACGCGGGGACCCAACGCCGGCGCCCCCTTTACCTTTCCGGGGTTTCTCTTTGCTTTTGGAAAGGCCCATAGGTGAGCTCACCGCCCCGCCGGCGCAGGCCCACGTCCCCGCACCTCAGTGGCCGCGCAGCCCGGAGCGACTCACAAAAGGCTCAGGCGTCCGCAGCACGCATCACCATGGCAACCGCGCGCAGCGTAGCGTCGTCCCGCCCCGCCCCTCCCGCGGGACCCGCCGCGTCCTCTCGCGAGAGCAGCCCGGCGACCGGAAGCGGGGCGGTGACCCCGGAAGTCCCCGCCGGCCGCAGCTTGGTCGGTTCGATCGCCGCCGGGACCTGACGCCGCCCGAAGTCCGCGACCCCTCCCCTTCTCCAAGTGTTGCTCCTGTCATTGTGGTCATGGACGGTAAGAGGTCGCGGCCGCCCTCCGGGGAATCGCGCGCGGGGCGGGGCCGGTTCTCCCACTAGCGCGGGCTCCGCCCACCTGGAGCCGCGGGCGGGGCTCGGGAGGGCTCCCGGGCCTGGACCCTCGATCCCCGACCCGGGGCCCTTTCCCCGGGGCCTCAACTATGGACCCGGGACCCCTTCTTCCGGGCCTCGATCCCCCATCCCCGACCCTGAGCCCTTCTCCCGGGCCTCGCCCCCGACCACCGACCTGGAACCCTTCCCCCGAGCTTCGACCCCCGATCCCTGACCCAGGACCCCTTCCCCGGGGCCTCGACCACCGACCCCGGTCTCCGGACTCCTTCTCCCGGGCCTCGATCCCCGACCCGAACCCCTTCTCCTGGGCCTCGACCCCCGACCCACAACCCGGGATCCTTTCCCCCAGGCCCCGACCCCCGACGCGGGACCCCTTCCCTGGCCCTCGATCTCCGACCCAGAACCCCTTCCCCCGGACCTAGACCCCCGACCGGGGACCCCTTACCCCGACCTCGACCCCTGACCGCCGACCCAAGACCCTTACCCCCGTGGACGGCTCCCCTTCCCCTGGCACGCCTCAGCATCAGCCACCCTTCCCCACCAGTTCGGTACAGGGAACTGGCAGCGTGCCTGTTCAGCCTTTTGGGCCCTGGAAGGTCGGGTCAGAGGGCACAGGAAAAAGTGACAGCTGCATCCCCTGCCCCCAAACAGCATCACGACAGATCAGAAGAGCTCAGACAAAAACTGATCCCTAAGTGCGAGGCCCGGCTCACCGCAGGTCTTTGACATAGGACCCGTAAGCGTCCATTCTACAGACCGGAAAACAGAGGTCTGAGCAGGAGCCAGTGTGGGGCAAGCAGCTCCAGGCAGTGGGATGCCCCGGTCGTGACCTTCTCCACCTGGGGCCTGCTGTGCGCTCAGGGATACCAAAGAACAGGGAGAATACTGACAAAATGAAGTCTTAGGTTTGCTGAAACGTTTATAAATCCTACATTTGCTGAAACATTGATGGGCGGGTGTGGTGGGCAGGCTTTTACAAATACTTTTTGAAGTCTGAAAAGCTGTAGTACCACCGTGTCATCATCATGAAGAAAATGTGTAGAGATTTTCTACAAACTGCCTCAGAGAGAAGATGAAAGATAGCATTTACCTCCCTCACAAAAACTATGCTGGCTAGGCTGGGTGCAGTGGCTCAGGCCTGTAATCCCAGCCCTTTGGGAGGCTGAGGTAGTTGGATCACCTGAGGTCAGGAGTTTGAGACCATCCTGGCCAACGTGGTGAAACCCCGTCTCTACTAAAAATACAAAAATTAGGTGGGCGTGGTGGTGGGCACCTGTAATCCCAGCTACTCTGGAGGCTGAGGCAGGAGAACCACTTGAAGCCAGGAGGCAGAGGTTGCAGTGAGCTGAGATCGTGCCACTGCCCTCCAGCCTGGGGGACACAGCGAGACTGTCTCAAAAAAAAATAAAAAGCTGGCGGCTGGACGTGGTGGCTCACACCTGTAATCCAAGCACTTTGGAGGCCAAGGCGGGTGGATCACGTGAGGTTGGGAGTTCAAGACCAGCCTGACTAACATGGTGAAACCCCGTCTTTATTTAAAAAAAAAAAAAAAAAAAAGCTGGCTTTTCCCTCCACAGGTCACTCAGCAATTTTGAGGGGGCTCTTCTCAAGCCAATGTCAGATTTTGCCCTAACTGGGATTTTGTGCTGCTACACACATGGCTGAAGGAGAAAGCTGACGTGGAGAGGGGCACACTCCCTAGCACCCTGCAGTGAGTTGGATGGGAAGGCCGGCCTGGCCTGCATTGTGCCACCTGAGTCAAGTTGGCTGTTTCCCAGAGTCACAGATCACCTTGGCCTTGACAACACCTGCACTGATAGACGACAGATTGAACTTGGCCTTGACCATACCTGCCTTCACAGGTGATAGACTGAACCCTGCACAGAGCTCATTGGAACGGCAGGAGGTCTCAGCTTGGAGTTTTTGATTTGCATTTGTGAATGCTCAGTCACCTCATTCTTTTGACAGGTTCCACTTCCTCATTCTGGGCTGCGTGGTAAAAGCCCTTTCAGGAATCAGGTATTAGGATCACTCTCCAAATTTAGCAGTTGAATGAACTGAGATCAGTCCTACTTTTTAAAAATTATGTTTTTCATCCCAGCTACTCTGGAGGCTGAGGCAGGAGAATTGCTTGAACTCAGGAGGTGGAGGTTGCAGTGAGTGGAGATCACGCCACTGCACTCCAGCCTGGGTGACAGAGTGAGATGGAGTGCAGTGGTGTGATCTCGGCTCACTGCAGCCTCCGCCTCCTGGGTTCAAGCAATTTTCTGCCTCAGCCTCCTGAGTAGCTGGGATTACAGGCTCCTGCCACCATGCCTAGCTAATTTTTGTATTTTTAGTAGAGACGGGATTTCACCATCTCAGCCACGCTGGTCTTGAACCCCTGACCTTATGATCCACTCGCCTCAGCCTCCCAAAGTGCTGGGATTAGAGGTGTGAGCCACCATGCCTGGCCAAACATATTTTTTTCTAATAGAGATGAGGTCTGATTTTATTCCTGAGGCTGGTCTCGAACTCCTGATCTCAAGTGATCTGCCTGCCTCGGCCTCCCAAAGTGCTGTGGTTACAGGCGTGAACCTCCGCACCGGTGGAGATCAGCTCTCCCAAAGTGCTGTGGTTACAGGCGTGAACCTCCGCGCCGGTGGAGATCAGCTCTTTGATGCCTCAGTTAGCACCTTGCTATTTGTATCCATTTACCTTTGGGGAGAAAGCGTTTAAAAAGGAGACTGTCTGGTACCCAACTTTTAAATTCGCCCAGGCTGTCCTGAAACCCCTGGCCTCAAGTGATCCACTGGCCTCGGCCCCCCAGGGTGCTGGGATTACAGGTGAACTTTTAAACTGGGAAAGAATCCCAAGGCTCTTAGCAAAGTTGCATTGATTATAAACCTCCGTCTTTTGGATTCTAACCATGGCCGTGCCCCACTCTGTCCTCACCTGACCCTTTGAGATTGGCTGGTGCCATCCTCAGGTTCCCAGCAAGGAAGCGGGTAGGGAGGGTCTGCATTTGCTGGCCCTGTGGCTAGCAAGGGGCCAGGGCTGGCACACTAATCTGTGTTCTGCCTCCCCTGTTTGCGGGCTCCCTGCAGGCCCCAGGTGGGTGTGTCTGTGTTTGTTGTAGCTCCTGCTGTCTAGAAGGTTCCTAAAGAGTCCTGCTTGCTAGAAGTGTAACGTCTCATTCCCAGATCCTCAAACTATTCCCTCTTTCTTTGCAGATACCCTGTTCCAGTTGAAGGTATGTACTGAATGTCCGCTCATCCTGTCCTGCTCTGGTGAAGACAGATAGTCTAAGCCTCACTCACTCAGAGCCACAGAAACAGTCGGGCAGATTATCTAACAGTTGAGTGACCACTACACAGGGCTGGGACTGCTGACCAAGCAGGGGGTTATTGAGCCGAGCCGGCCTGGTGACATATTAACTCTCTTCTTGTCTCAGGCCAAGTGGAGGCAGATCCTTAGGCTTGTCTGTGAAAGATCAAGTGTTACCTTTAAGAAAGACAGCCTGGGAATTATGCCATGGATGTTCTGCTGGGCACTTCTTAACACTCAAATGTGGAGTCATCCTTTGAGATCATTTGAAGGAGAGCTTTCTGAGTATTCCTCCTACGTGGGTGGTGGTTCCAGGGCAGGCTTCTGTGCATTTCCCGGGCACGTGCTCCTGGCTGCTCCGCCGTGGCCAGCTTTATCTTGCCTTGTCGCTGGTTCTGAGCTGCTGGGCAGGAGTGATGTGTAGGAGCTACTGATGCAGCTTTGGGGTGTTCTCCCGTCAAATGCCACTGGGGACAGGGGTGACCGGCTGAGGCCTGCTTGTGTCCTGAGCCCTGAGGTGCTATGGTAGGCAGGGCTACCCAGTACCAGGGCGTTTGTGACTCCAGATGGGTTGCCAGAGGCTGTTTCCCTGTGGTGCCAGCAGAGCAGTTAGGTCCCGGAAGCTGCGTAGGCTGCCCAGCAACCCGTTGCATACCCAACATTTGTCGTTTGAGGTAACACTTTCCGGTGTGTTTTTACCTGGAATTCTGTGTTACGACGTGGGGGTAGCCTGAAAGGAGTTTTCTTGAGTTTTTCTTCTACATTGAAAAGCCATCCACAAGCGGGAGTCGAGACCAGAGTGAGATGCTTCTGACCCTTCCGCTCGGAGGTGGCCTTGGGTGAGATGTTCATGGAGAGGAAGACACTGGAGGCAAGCCAGACACAGCCCGAGGCACAGCAGGCAGCGTCCTCCTTGAGCTGGAGTCATCGCTCGCCGCCGGCAGGCTTCACGCCTTCCCTGCCGTGTGCTGGGCCCAGGCTGGCTGATGGGTGCTTAGGAACCTGCATGGCGCAGGGGTGGGTGTGGAGAGCAGGGGTTCGGGGCTGGGCTCCGCACGTCTGACCCAGGACACTGGGTTTCTGCTCAGTTCACAGCAAAGCAGCTGGAGAAGCTGGCCAAGAAGGCGGAGAAGGACTCCAAGGCGGAGCAGGCCAAAGTGAAGAAGGTGAGGCCTGGGGCTGAGGGCCATGACTCTCCTGGGTCTTCTTCTGTCATTCTCGGCCCTTGTTTTTGTTTCCTGTTTCGTTTTGATGCCTTTTGGGGAGGGGCAGGGCACTTTGTACATCATGATGTAATCCTCACCATGATTTCTTTTTTTTTTTTGAGAGGGAGTCTCGCTCTGCTGCCCAGGCTGGAGTGCAGTGGTGCCATCTCATCTCACTGCAGCCTCCACCTCCCAGGTCCAGGAGATTCTCATGCCTCAGCCTCACGAGTAGCTGGGATTACAGGCTTGCACCCATCTCATCTTGGTATTTCTTGTAGACAGGGTTTCGCCATGTTGGCCAGGTCAGTCTTGAACTCTTGGCCTCAAATGATGCTCCCACCTTGGCCTCCCAAAGTGCTGGGATTACAGGCATGAGCCACCGTGCCTGGCTCATCCTATCATTTTTAGCTCTCTTCTCCTATGGAGCTGGTGCCTTGGGCATCAGCTTGGGTGTCTGGGCAGAGGTATGATGCCCCCACCCCCATGGGTGGGATGGGGCTGGAGGCTCACAGGGGTCCCCTCCCCATGATGGACAGGGCAGAAGGAAACGTGGGATCTAGGCCATGCATGGTGCTCACACCTGTAATCCCAGCACTTTGGGAGGTCGAGGCAGGTGGATCACCTGAGGTCAAGAGTTTGAGACCAGCCTGGCCAACATGACTAAACCCCATAGAGATGACTAAAAATCCAAAAATCAGCCAGGTGTGGTGGCGTGCACCTATAATCCCAACTACTTGGGAGACTAGGGCAGGAGAATGGCTTGAACCCAGGAGGCAGAGGTTGCAGTGAGCCAAGATGGCACCATTGCATTCCAGCCTGGGCCACAGAGTGAGACTCCATCTCCAAAAAGAACAAAAATAAAACATAAAGGAAGATGGGATCTTGTGCAGTGCTTAAAACTTTGCCTAATGGGTAAAGTAAGTCCCAGGGTATTGGACTTCGGTAACTTTTCCCACAGCCAGGCTCCCAGGCAGAAAGGAGCTGGAGAGCTGCCTCCCACAGGCTCTGAGTGCCGCCGGCTGTGTCCCATGCCCTGTGGAGTGCTGGGGGTGGGTGCTAGGGGGAGCAGAAGCCTGCATGGGGGTCTGGGCTGGGGCCTGGGCATCTGTATTTTTAGCTCAGACATTTCTGGTGAGGACGTGGGAGAGGACTGGAGAGACCCACCCACCGTGGCCAGCAGTGTCTGGGAGAGCTCACCACTGGGCTTCTAGCTGCGGGCACACACACCACCAAGTTCTTCCAGCCACTTTTCCCCGTGTTTCAGGCCCTTCAGCAGAAAAATGTAGAGTGTGCCCGTGTGTATGCTGAGAATGCCATCCGCAAGAAGAACGAAGGTGTGAACTGGCTTCGGATGGCATCCCGCGTAGACGCGGTGGCCTCCAAGGTGCAGACGGCTGTGACCATGAAGGGGGTGAGTGCTGAGACCTGGTGCCCAAGAGGCAGCTTCCACTGGCTGAGGCTGGACCTGGTGCCTGAGGGGCGGCTTCTGCTGGCTGAGGCTGGACCTGGTGCCCGAGGGGCGGCTTCTGCTGGCTGAGGCTGGATCTGGTGCCCGAGGGGCAGCTTCTGCTGGTCGAGGCTGGACCTGGTGCCCAAGGGGCGGCTTCTGCTGGTCGAGGCTGGACCTGGTGCCCGAGGGGCGGCTTCTGCTGGCTGAGGCTAGGATGGCCTCTGCGGTCTGGATCTGGGGCAGCTCAGAATTGAAGGACACTGGACCAGCATGGGGCAGGAAATGCCGGCAGAGACGCAGGTGATGCTGCACCTGAGCTTGCACTGATGCCCCAGGAAGGGCCTCCTCGTAGGCCTTGGGCTTCTTTTTTTTTTTTTAATATTGCTTTTTAGAGACTCTTGCTCTGTCACCCAGGCTGGAGTGCAGTGGTGCAGTTACAGCTCACTGCAACCTCAACCCAACCCCCTGGGCTGAAGCGATCCTGCTGCCTCAGCCTCCCAAGTAGCTGGGACCACAGGTATCCACCGCCGTGCCCGGCTGATTTTTCGTCTTTTTGTAGAGACAGGGTCTCTATGTTGGCCAGACTGGTCTCAAAACTGGCCTCAAGCAATGCTCCTACCTCAGCCTCCCAAAGTGCTGAATTAGGGGGTGAACCACTCACTGCCTGGCCAGGCCTCGGACTTGGCAACCTACCAATAGATGCAGGGCCTGCATGGCTGGGCTCATCTGCTGGGGCAGGGGACGTCACAGTAGGGCCTTAGCTCTGTCGAGGGCTTTTCCTTCACAGTGACTGGGCCAGCAGAGCACAGCGGTCCTCAGGACTCCACGGCGGCAGCCTTTTCTCCGGTGGCCCCGCACTGGGTCTCCTCGGCCCTTCTGTTTACTTGCTCGTCTCTCCATAGGACCCAGACGATGGCTCAGCCCAGAGCTGGGCTTTGTGGGTCAGGGTTGGGATGCCCCCGCTCTCCCCTCCTGCTGTGTGAGCTCCGCTGGCCTCTCATCCTGTTCCTCCTGCACCCTCTCCTGTCTCAGGTGACCAAGAACATGGCCCAGGTCACCAAGGCCCTGGACAAGGCCCTGAGCACCATGGACCTGCAGAAGGTCTCCACGGTGATGGACAGGTTCGAGCAGCAGGTGCAGAACCTGGACGTGCACACATCGGTATGTAGCCCCCCGACCTCGGGGGTATGGCCAGGGACGAGGAGGGGCAGCTCATGGGAGGGTGGCTCACAGGCGGACGTGCCATCTCTGCACACGTGTGGTGGCTCCCTGACGTCACCAAGCATCCTCTATGCGGGTCCCTGCCAGGACCCTGAAAGGTGTTAGGGGCAGGGCGGCAGGAGCCTTCTGCAGGCACCCGGCTCCTTGTGGGGAGCTCAGACGGCAAACAAGCATGCAGAAGTGCAGCAAGGTGTCCACCGAGGCAGCCAGCACGGCACACTGGGAGGCCGGGGCAGGAAGGGGAGACGGAGTCACTGAGAGAACAGGGCAAGAAGGCGGCTGTGGGAGGGAATGAAATGTGGGGTCGGTCGTCGTGAGGCTGTGTGGGGCTCTGGGGGCCTGGGCCCCACCTGTGTCCAGAGCATGCCTCTGTCCCCAGGTGATGGAGGACTCCATGAGCTCGGCCACCACGCTGACCACCCCGCAGGAGCAGGTGGACAGCCTCATCGTGCAGATCGCTGAGGAGAACGGCCTGGAGGTGCTGGACCAGCTCAGCCAGCTGCCTGAGGGCGCCTCTGCTGTGGGCGAGAGCTCTGTGCGCAGCCAGGAAGACCAGCTGTCCCGGAGGTAGGATCTGTCCCTGAGACGCGTGTCACCAGCCCCATACTCTGGAGCTTTGGAAAGGGAGAGGGTTATGGGTCAGAGCTGGAGGAGAGCTTGGATTGAGGCTCCGGTCCCGGAGCACCGATGTCGACTCAGGGGCCCCAGCCACGGCCACCCCCGAGCCGAGCCGCCCGCTGCGGCCTGTCCTGCTCCGGCTGGCGTGGGGCATGGCGCTCACGCAAGTGTCTGCAGTGTGCCCTTCCTCATGGAACAGGCGCGAGTGGGGCAGTGCGTGTCACTCATGTCAGGACAGCTTGAAAAGCTGGCGCCGAGGAGGAATCGGTCCGCTGCACTCCCGCTGGAAGAGGCGCCTCACTGGGGGCACGCGGGGGTCAGGACCCAACAAGTCCCGTTGTGCTTTCCAGGTTGGCCGCCTTGAGGAACTAGCCGTGCCCTGCGATGCGCCGGAAGGCTCCCGTCCTCTCCCCACCGCGTCCTGCCTTTGTGCTGACCCGGCAGCCACTGCCTCTCTGCTCCTCTCACCGCCAGGCCTGGGCGGCCTCGGGTTGTTCCTGTCCTTCTAGGTTGGGCGGTGGGTCTGTGTCCTGGTGTTGAGTTTCTGCAAATTTGTGGGAGTGATTTCTGTGACTCTGGGCCGACAGCGGGGAGGCCGGGGGCGCCTGTGGACTTTTCACCCAGCACTATAGGGGCTTCAGACTCTGGGACGGCAGGCGTGCGGCTTCCCCGTCAGCCAGAGGGGTCAGGGCTGCCCGGTTGCCAAGCAACTCCTGGAGGCCTCTCCGCACCCCTCAGCGGGCAGGAGGTCCCACCATGTGCACAGACGCAGCCCAAGGACACACACAGGCCTGTGTGTGCTGGAGGACATCAGTGCCACCGACACCCACGCCGCCTCCATCGTTCCGGGCGCGGGGTCTCGGCTGCTCCTACCCACTGGCTGAGCCCCCGGCCTCCTGCTCTCAGCGCCCTCGGTTCCCTCAGTTCCTAAAGCTGCCCAGTGCCCAGTCAGTGGAGACACACTGTCACCCAGATCCAGATCCAGGCGCGCCCCCCCCGTGGTACTCACGCTCACACAGTGGCTGCGTCTGGAGGTGCCTTTGGCCTCGCCGTCTGTGCTGCGTCTCCTGGGCAGGACCTGTCCGAGGCTGGCTGGCTGCAGTCCCAGCAGCTGCGGCTGTGGCTCCTCCCGGTGGGCAGCCTGCTTCTCTTGACGACCTTTCCCTATGTCACCCTCTACCGTTTCTCTTAAACAAGTGGGTGCCTCCCCTGACTGTACCCCCCGCTGCCTTCCCAGCGTGGAAGCCAGGGCAGCCGGTGAGGGGAGCCCAGGAGAGCCGTCTGCAGCCGGGCTGGACTGGGGCTGCTTTAAGGAAAACCCGCGCCTGTGGCCCTGAGGAGCTGCCAGCAGCGCTCATGGACAGACTTGCTGAGCGGGCGCTGGGCGCAGCCTGCTGTCTTTTCCATTTCCTATGTTTACTTTGTTGTCTTGAGGCTGCCAGGATTTTTTCTTTTTTTGCCAAAGTAGAAAAGGCAGGTGGTGGGCGGCTGGCGGGTCCCACCCCTCAGTCCTGCGCACCCCCGCCGCCTGCGCTGAGGCTGCAGTGGTGTTGTGGCTCTTACGTGTAGGAACGTGGAGACCCTGACTTGGGCTGAGTTTGGTTTTCTTTTCAGAACTTGATCTCGCCCAGGGAGGGTCTCGTGTTGGTAGATCCTGGATGTGGGGGTCGGGGCACTGCCTGGCTGTGGTTCCCTCCAGCCTCCGCACAGTCACCCCTGGTGTGAGGAGAACGTCCTTCTGTCCATCATGGGGAACAGCCTTGAGGAGGGTGGGGGCTGCCTCAGCCTGTCCCCTTGGGTACCGAGGACAGGGGCTGTTTACCCTTTTCCTAGAATGCTGTTGTAAATAAACACGTGGGTCCCTGGAAACGTTCTCGAGCTTTGCTTTGGAGCTTTGTGTGAACCCCTGGATGCGGTCCTCTCCCTCACTGAGGAGGCTGAGGGGCAGCTGGAGTGTCCCCCATGGGGGTGGGCAGATAGGCAATGCTTATTCTCAGGCCCGCCCCAACCAGCAGGCAGAACCTCCCATTTCAAGTTCTCTTCTTACTTTGAAACGATTTGAAAGTTACCTGACGGGTGTACAGTGCATGGTCTGTGCCCTGACCGTCTCGGGTCCGACGTCCCACGCTGCGTGTCATCATGCTGCCGCCTCCAATCTGGACAGTCCGTTTTTCATCTTTCGTGACCAGAATGGTTTGAAACTGCTGGCCGCTGTTTTGCAGAATGCTCTCAGCTTCGGGGGTGCAGTTTTCACGTGATTTTGGGGAGGTCTTCCTGCCTGCTGCTGGCAGGGGCCGTGGCGTCCCTGTGTCTTGGCGCTGGTGACTTTGTGTCCTTCACCACTGGGTGCCGTGGCGTCCCCAGGCTTCTCCACTGTGAAGTTAGCATTTTCCCTTTTCATTTATTTTTTATTTTTGAGACGGAGTCTTGCTCTTATCGCCCAGGCTGGAGTGCAGTGGCGTGATCTCAGCTCACTGTAACCTCTGCCTCCCGGGTTCAAGCGATTCTCCTGCCTCAGCCTCCCGAGTAGCTGAGACTACAGGTGCCCACCACCACGCCCAGCTAATTTTAGCAGACATAGGGTTTCTCCATGTTGACCAGGCTGGTCTCAAACTCCTGGCCTCATGATCCGTCTGCCTCGGCCTCCAAAGTGCTGGGATTGCAGGTGTGAGCCGCTGCACCGGGCTGCATTTTCCCTTTCTGGTTACTGTGCCTTGTGGGAAGATCCCTGATGGCTGCAGGCCTCATCCTGCTTTCCCTGAGTGTTATGTCCATTGACTCAAATAAAACGGCAGTGATTTCCTTTAGGATTCTAGGCAGGACCCTCCCCACTCCCTCCGTGATTCCATCCGTCTGGACCTGTTTGTGTTCACTGCGTGGGTTCCGATGGTTGCTGGTACTTACTTTGTGGCTCGGATAGCGTCGTATTCAGGGGACTGAGGTCAGCTTCCCTCCCACCAGGCGGTCTCTGCGTGGCCTGGCCCAGCACTGCAGGAGGCGCTTGGCTCATCTTGGTGCCTCCTGCCCCGCCCTGTATAGCCACTTCTCCAGGAAGCTCTGATTCCTTCGAGTGGGGAGTGGTGTTTAGAAAACCAGGATCTGAGGCCGGGTGCAGTGGCTCACGCCTGTAATCCCAGCCCTTTGGGAGGCTGAGGTGGGAGGGAGCTGGAGACCGGCCTAGGCAACATAGTGAGACGCCCATCTCCGCAAAGTAACAGCCAGGCATGATGGCGTGGGCCTGTGGTCCCAGCTACTTGGGAAGCTGGGGCAGGAGGTTTGCCTGCGACGGGGAGGTCGTGGCTGTGGCGACTCAGGATCACACCCCTGCCTCCAGCCTGGGTGACGGAGCGAGACCCTGTCTCAAAAAAAAAAACAACCAGAAAACCAAGACATGGGCACGAAGCGTGGGCCTCCGTGCTGTGTGCCACTGCCTCGAGCCCCACAGCCCGTAGCTGAGGCGTCCACAGCGGCCCCAGCGCAGTGCCGCAGCCCTCTGCGTCCTCTGCAGCCACGAGTTCACACCGTCGGTGGAATGTGGGCCAGCCTCCCCCTCGTTCGCAGCCTCTCTGAAAATCTGGCTCTGGCACACTCACCTTTCTGCTCATTTGTGCACAAAGTCATGTCCGAATTGCCAGCCACACTCCCGTGCGGGCCCCCAGCTGGAGAACGTTTGCGTGGCTCCAAGCGCTGCCCTCACCTTTCAGAGTGGCTGAGTCACACTACATTCACAGGGTTGCATCCAGTAATAATCAAGGTGCCCCATGCAGATAGGTCTTCGTGACTGTTTTTGGTGTGAAACGCCACTGTGGATGTAGAGTGGGGTCGCGTCCCTGCTCCTCAGCTCCAGCCACGGGGCCAGCCCTGCTGCTCCCAGGCTCATGGTCCGTGGAGCTCCAGGGCTTCCCAGGGAGGGAGGGCCCAGAGAGCAGAGCTTGGGGTCTGCCTGCACCCCATGATGGGGGTCTGCGCCGTGGGGAGTCTCCAGCCCCGGCGCTCTGTCACCTCTTACCGGAGGGCTGGGCGCTCTCCTTCCCAGCCTCCTCTGGAAAGGCCTGCGTTTCCAACCCGAGACTGGACTCAGGACGCACGAACACGGACCGCACCGAGGGAAGGACTCCGGGAACCAGGTGCGCTCCTGGGGGGCAGCTAAGGTGCTGTCTTTCTGGACACTTTGGTGAATTTAATGTAGTTAGGATTATTTTCAGACTAGGATTAAAGCTCTTCTCATGAGAAAATACTCTCAACAAAGTCAGGTGTAATACCCCTGCAGCCTGCCAAGGACCTGTCTCCAGTCCCAGATGGAATATGCCCGGCAGGGAGGGGAAGGACAGAGGGCACGGTTACCGGAGCCCTGCTCCTTGACTCGGGGTTCCTCGCAGACGCCTGGCCAGTGGAGAGTGAAGCCTCCCAGTCTCCCGGGGGCCCAGCCTGCACCCCCAATGCTGTGGTCACCTCTCCCCAGCCTTCTCTCTGTGAAGTCAGATCTGGAAGGTACCTGATTCCTGGGGATTCACATTTCCTCCCTAACAGAAGCTGCGGGAGAACTCCAGAACGCATGGGGCTGTGTGGGCTGTCCCTCGCCCCCAGGGCCCTCCAGGGCAGGACGGCAGCCTTGGGGGTCTGGTCCTGCCTTGTGATCACCTCAGGACAAGCTGGTGGGGCCTCATGGGAAGGCACTGAGCCCCAGTGGCCACCTCGGAGGACCCAGTGCTGTGCAGCTCACACCTGGACCACATCTGTCCCTGCGGTTGGCCTGGTTCTGCTGCTCAGTGCCAGGGGCCCCTGGGGCCGGACTGATTCAGACCCTGCTTCCCCATTTAACAAAGAGACCGGGCCGGGCACAGTGGCTCACACCTGTAATCCCAGCACTTTGGGAGGCTGAAGACAGCAGATCACCTGAGGTCAGAGGTTCAAGACCGGCCTGGCCAATAGGGTGAAACCTCCACCTCTACTGAAATTAGCTGAGAATAGTGGTGTACATCTGTAGTCTCAGCTACTCAGGAGGTCGAGGCGAGAATCCCTTCAACCTGGGAGGTGGAGGTTGCAGTGAGCTGAGATCATGCCACTGCACTCCAGACTGGGTGCACTCCAGACAGAGCGAGACTCAGTCTCAAAAAAAAAAAAAGGCTGGACAAAGGGAGTGATTCTGTCAGGGCAGCTTCCTGGGCCCTTAGCCAGGTTGACAGAACCAGAATGGGCAGGGGTGGGGGTGTGCGTGTAGGGGTGTGCGTGCAGGAGTGGGGAGCATGTGTGTGTGCAGGGGTGGAGTGTGTGCAGGGGTGGGGTATGCATGTACAGGGGTGAGGTGTGTGTGTGCAGGGTTAGGGTG
>PVKP010035887.1:0-22899 GCA_004027715.1 Plecturocebus donacophilus | reverse complement strand
CCGGGTTCAGCTGTGCCCGCTGCGAAACTCTTAACCAAGAGCGTTTCCAATTGCTGTTTTAGCCGAGCCTGATCACCTGGCTCGCTGTCTCAGAGCCTTTTTTTAGTTGAATGGGCGACTCCCAGGTGTTCCAGTCGCCTGTTGAAAAGGCGCCGGGGTCTGTGTGATTTCCCCTGCGGGGACACACTGCGCAGGCTGAGACAGCGGCGCTGAGATTCGTAGCGCTTTTTTGCCTGGGAATCTCCTGGGCTGGCTCCCTGATTCAGTCCCCTTTTTAATCTGCCTTCCCGTAGCTCCACTCGCCAGTTAAAAGGGCACACAGACCAGTGTATTTTGTGTGGAGAACCACCGCCCCGGGGCGCAGGCAAAGCAGCCGTGCCGGCCCAAACAGCCGCACTGGCGACCCTTGGGGCTGCTCCGCCTGGGAATCTCCTGGTCTGGGGGTAATAAAAATCCGTCTGGAAATGCGGCGTCCACTCACCCTCTGCACTCTCACTGGGAGCTGCAATCCTGAACTGCTCCTATGCGGCCATCTTGGCAAGTATCCCAACACTTTATTTTCAAATCCATCAGAGTTACTTGTTTATATTTAAATAAGTATAAAATTATGTAGTTTGTACTTCATCTCACCCATCTCTAAGGGCAACATTTATTATAATGCAAATTGTCACTGTTGAGATACATCTTTACATCTTTATAAAATAAAAATTATTAAGTATTCATTTTGTAAAATGCAATATCTTTGTGCCAGTCATTCAAGTAACACCAGTGCTAGGTTACTAAAACTGCTACATTTATCGTGATTGAATTTCTCTAAAATAGCAAGCTGTTAGGGCTGTTAAGTGCCCAGTCGAAAACTTCCCATATGTCTTAATTGAAATGTGGCAGCTACACAGGATAGATAAACATATGAAACTTGAAGTCATATGAAATGCTGAACTTCTGCTTTCAAATGGGTAATTTAAAGCATCTAATTCTTTATTTAAAAATATGTATCAATATATCTTGTTTTTGCAAAATATTCATGATTATCTCATTTAGTCTCTTGGGGGAAACCCAAGTAAAACCCATAGGGTAGGAGGTCTTTATCTTTTATCAATTGTTTATAAAGATTTTTAAACATTCTATGCACTGGAATAAAGTTACATTGCAACTGTGACTCATTACAGTGCTACCAAATATGTGCAAAATCAAAATTGTAAGTCATAATTATCTAATAGCTCTTAGAGTTGGTTCGATTGCTTCAAGGAGCAAATTAGTTATCACTTGCAGCAAAAGTATTTTTCATTGTTCGAGTTTCAGAATTCTGGAATCATTTGTCTTTTCACTGGTTTTAAATTTTTATTCTCCTTGATATCCTAACAAAATGGAAATTTCTACTGAACAAAGACTATGACTTTTTACAGATTGAATATAACTGTGAATATATGTATGTGTGTGTATGTGTATGCATTTTCCAGATTATTTAGAATATCTAATTTACAAATATACCTAATGCTTTTAGTATGTGCATGTGTATATAAAAGCATATGCATGTATATGTAAAAGTTGCATGTAAAATTAGTATAACAGATATTTTCTAATATTAGGGATAACCAAAGTATCAGTAGTGCACTTTTAAAAAATAAAATCTGTGATAATTCGAGATTCAATTGTTCTATTATAATAAAAAACACCAAAACAAAATTCACAAAAGTTGATAATCACTGTCTATGAAGATTAGATTTTTTTGCAGTTTTATTTGTGAAGGAACTAAGAAAATAGGCATTTAAACACACGGATTGTGATGTGTCAATATAGCATACATATTTTTGTTTAGACTCGATAGATTAATTTTGCAGAATTTAATGATCAACATCTCTACCTAATGCATAATCAATGAAGTATTAGTCATATGGCTATATTTTTAAATTCTGAGAATCTTAAAATTGTAAAAATGTCAGAATATTTGGGTGGGAGGGTTTCTCACTTCTGTATCCTACCACTTTCCCATTTAGGAGTTTTACACGATTATCAATCAAAAGTGCATTTTGGTCTATTATGTTATCTGGTGAGAACCAAACAATCTCATGCCTATGATGGCATTACAGAAATTTCTCAGTGCTGTGTCTTTTAACTTTTACTCCGTTTTGTTTGTTTTTGTTTTTCCTTTTTTTTCTCAAGTTAACCTTGAAGTCAGAGAATGTACAAATGATCAGGAATTATTCTGTCTTGAAATTAAACGTATGCTTCCCCTAAAGTTTCCTGGCGATTGTACTATTTGCTCTAATATTATTCAAAATCACAATGCACTTAGCTTTCTCTGTGATAAATGTATAAATCTCTCATTCATTTTGTGTGTTTAGATGTATTTCATACATTTATTTAGAAAAATATAGATTAGGCACTGTGGCTCGTACCTGTAATCCAGCACTTTAGAAGGCCAAGGTGAAAGGGTTGCTTGACTCCAGGAGTTCAAGATCAGTCTGAGCAACATAGAGAGATCCCAGCTCTACCAAAAACAATAAAAAGAAAAAAAAAGTAGCCAGTGTGGTGGTGCATACCTATGGTCTCAGCTACTGAGGAGGCTGAGGTCGGAGGATCACTTGAGCCCAGGAGATCAAGGATGCAGTGATCTGTGATCATGCCATTACACTCCAACCTAGGCAACAGAATGAGACTGTCTCCAAAAAATAAAAATAAAATTGAATAAAATACTATTGTGTTCATACTATGTGTCAGTTTCTAAGACTGAAAACACCTGTGTTTGTGAAGTTTGCAATACAGTAAAGAAGACGAGCAAGTAAGGAAATCACCAAGGTGCAGTGCTGGAGACAAAAAGCTAAGGAGAAGCAGGAAATGTAAGTTATATGACTTAGAGTGAGTCATCATGATCAGCTACTTTGGGGTGCCTTTAGGTCGGTTTTCAGCATGTGGGAAAAGCAAAAGGAATGAAACTTCAGGCAGAAAGAGGAGCAGGAGTGAGAATGTCCTCACCAGGAAGGAGCATTTTACTTTTTGCTTTTGGCACTCAAAATTTTAATATAAGCAAACTACAGCAATTCCATGCATCACTGACTGCAGCATGATGCTCATTACAGAACAGGTATTTAATAAAGATTTGTTGAATAAACTTTGCCTGTATTGAGAAATATATCAATGCTCATAACCATGACTACTGCTTTGACATTTGGAAAGAGCAGGAATTTTTCAAATTCAGGATATATACTTACTTTTTTGTTTTAATTTTAGAATTGGGTAAAATATATTCTTAATTTCATGAAAATTGTCAGTAGTTTTGAAAAGAAACATATCCCATACATGTATATATGTATATTTATTGATGGATGCTTAGTAAACTAAATTTTTTTACACCATTCTCCTTTCCACAAGCAATCATCTTTATTTTCATGTGTTTTTGGTGCATATATTTTAATTTTGTTATTATATATTGTTTGTTATTTGGAAATTTATTTTAATTTCTATGGATACTATGTTGTTAGAGGGTTCTTTCAGCTTCTCTACTTACAAACTTAGTCTATATTTTTTACAGATTTATTGAGGTATAAATGATGTATAATAAACTGCATATATTTATAGTGTACAATTGAATGAGTCTTGGCATATGTATATACCCTGGAAACCATTACTATAAGAAAATGAGCACATTCATCACCCTCAGAAGTTTCCTTGTGTCCCATGGTAACTCAATTGCTCTTTATTCCATTCTTCCATTCATGGGCTTTGATTTTCTTTCTATCAGAATGAATTAACCTGTACTTCTATCATTTTATTTAAATGTATTCATAAGTATAAACTTTTTTTTTCTGGCTACTTTCACCCAACATAATTATTTTGAAATGCATGCCTATTGTTACATGTCCCAATAATTCATTTGTTTCATTGATGGTATTATTATTTTGTATGGAAATATCACAGTTTGTTCACCTATTTATCAATCGGTGAACATATGAGTTATTTTCAATATTATACAAATAGATTGTGTATAGGTATGTATACTCTTATTTTCCTTCAGTAAATATCTTGGAGAAAAGTGCCTGGGTTGTATGACAGATATATGTTTAAATTTTTAGAAAACTGTTAAACTATTTACTCAAGTCGTTGTTTCTTTATTACAAACTGATAAGCAGTGATTGCGTCTGCCTTCTTCCTATAACACGGTATGGCCAGTCAGTTAAATTTTAGCTGTTTGTAGTGTGTGTGTATTGACCTTTCACAGTGGTTGCAATTTTAATTTCCCTAAAGGTTGACAAAGTTAACATCTTGCACATTTTGTATTATCCTTGTCTTTATCAAAGTATCTCTTCAAACTTACGCTGTTTTTGTTGTTGTTGTGCTTGTGGTTGTTTTGCTCATTTTTAAATTGGTCTGTATATTTAACAGCCCAGTTAGGTGGAAGGTTCTTTACACATGTGAGATATAAGTTCTTTCATGGATATATGTTCTGAGAAGTTTTCATGGTGTATCTTTGATGAACAGAAGTTAGATTTTGATGAAGTCAAATTTACTGATTTTCAATATCTTGCTTTTTCATATTATTAAAAAATTTTGCCAAATCCAATATCACTGTGATTTTTTCCTATGTTTATTTATACAAGCATTGGTTTTACTTCTAATATTTATTTTTATGATCCATTTCAATTTAAATTGAATGTGATAAAGGAAAAGATTTGTTCATTATTTTGCTTATGGTTATCCAATTTTTCTAGCCCAATTTGTTTTAAATTTTATCCTTTCTCCATTGAACTCTCTTGGTAACTTTGTTGAAAATCAACTGCCAATATATACATGTGAGTTTACTTCTGTTCTCTCTATTCTGTTTTATTTTTAAAGTACATGCCTATCTTCACATCCAGACTCACTGCTTGGGTAACCATGGCTCCTCAATGTCTTCAAATCTGGTAGTGTAAGTCTTCCAGTTTTTTTCTTCTTTTGAAAGTTGTTTAAGCTATTATAATTCTTTGCAACTTGATACAGTTTTAGAATTAGCTTCTCAATTTCTACAAAAAATCTTTTTTCATCTTTACTCTGCAATGTTTCTGTGTTTCTAGAAAGCCATCCCATATCCAGATCACTGTCTATTTGCTTCCATGAGGCTTGTTTAGTTTCTTTTCAAAATATAATTCATCAAGGCTTCCTTGGATCCAACACTCTTGGCTAGTTCCATAGACAACTATGATTGTTGTATTTTTGTATTTCTCGTTACCACAAGAAAACAAGGTGCTTTACATGATTATAAAAATATTTGGGCCCTAGAGTTTGGAATATAGGTTAAATTTTCTTTCATGCCTATTGGCTTACACAATTTTCTACTATTTCTTGTGTCAATTTTAGATTTTTATATTTTTTCAGAAATTTGTCGATTATTTTTCCAAATATTCAAATGATTAGTAGATATAGAGATAACAGTCCTTATTTTGTGTGGTTTCTATATTCATAAATTTTAGTTCTCAAAGTTTAGTTAAATAACACCAGTCTCCCATTCACCTTGGTTCACATTTCAGTTACCATGACTGAAATAACTGTAATTAATCACATGTAGTCTGAACTTTGCTGCTAGCTCTTCAATCTACAAATCACTGTATAAATAATAAATGTGTATCATAATTTAGTGACCAATCATCACATTTCTAGTCTGCAGTGAATGGTGACTGTACACATGTTATTCATTTCACAAACAGACAACAAAGAATTTTGTTGTGTTGCTACCTTGGTCCCCAGTGATAAGCCCAAATGATCTTTTACAAAATAGATAATCCAAAGACAGAGTAGGCCAACAAAGGTAAAAGTGCCGCAAAAACACAGAACATGAAATTTGAATGGTATGAAAATTTACTTATGAAAGAAATAACTGACCATGAGAATGTTGATGCCTACACCATGCCAGAGACTCCAGATATGCAGACACGAGAACTTAGTGAAAGTAAATCTGATAATATAAATTAGGAAAGGAAGTGTGTCAAAAAGGATAAGAATTTTTTAGAAGAAGTGACAATGGGGAAATACTGACTTTAAAGGATCTCAAAGATACTCCACAATATTGCAAATGTGATAAATTGCTGAAGCAGATCCAAACTTATAAATGAGCAAGACAGTTGCTCAATATATAGAAAATAAATGTTCCCTTCACAACTTAAGCTGTATCATGAGAATTAGAAAGAGAGCAATGTTCCAAGTTCTCTTCACAACTTTGTTACAAAGAAATATAACACATTGATGCTCAATGTTTCTAATGTTTTAAATTAGTGTATAAAAAATTAGTTTTATGATTTTAAAATTTTCTTGTACATTGTTAACTAACCATAAGAGAGATTTTAATGTGACAAGTTAATTTAAAGGTCATAGAACAATTGTAACTTTCTCAATTGATTACTCAGATTGCTTTGCATGATTTTGCCTTGCTGGGCTTCAGCTTGCACAGTCATTTTTTTTTTTTTTTGTATTTTTAGTAGAGATGGGATTTCACTATGTTGGTCAGGCTAGTATTGAACTCCTGACCTCATGATCCACCCACTTTGGCCTCCCAAAGTGCTGAGATTACAGGCGTGAGCCCCCGTGCCCAGCCTCAGCTAGCACAGTCATTTTTATGGTTCTACGCTGCCATGCTGAAGTGGGGAATCACTTGTATTTGTTCATGACAAGCCATTATGTTTTCAAACCTCTGTTATCTATAGCTATTTACCATTTTTTCTGTATGCTATTTTTGAAATTTTTCCTGACATATATTTTCAAATATTTAGCTTATAATTTTTTGCAAAGGCACACAACTGCTACTTTTGATTTTCTCTATTTTTTTCTGTTTCCAATTTTTATACTTTTATTGTTTTATCATTTCTTTATGTTTTTCTACTTATATGCTTTCTTCATTACTCTTTTGACATAAAAGAATTTGTAGAACTCATACGCATTCAGTTTTTCTAATTTCCTAATAAAGCATCTATTAAAGTGCCTCTCCCCTAGTAGAACTATAATAAATATATTTTTAACATAAAATAATAAATTTTAAGGCTCGTTTTCAATCCCTTCCAATTTTTCAACTAAAATGAGCTGAAACTCCTAAAGTTGGGTATTTTTGTGGAGTTACAGTGAGATTTAAGAAAAGTAAGAAAGTACATTTTATTCATGCTTGTTACACCAACCATATAATATTGAGGCAGTCATACCACCCTTAAGATCAGTTTTTTTTTTTTTTTTTTGAGATAGAGTTTCACTCTTGTTGCCCAGGCTGGAGTGCAATGGCACGCTTTCAGCTCACTACAACCTCCACCTCCTAGGTTCAAGTGATTCTCCTGCCTCAGCCTCCCGAGTAGCTGGAATTACAGGCACGTGTCACCACACCCGCTAATTTTGTATTTTTAGTAGAGACCGGGTTTCTCTGTCTTGGTCAGGCTGGTCTCGAACTCTTGACCTCAAGTGTTCCACCTACCTCAGCCTCCCAAAGTGCTGGGATTACAGGCATGAGCCAGCATACCCAGCCTAGATCAGTTTATTCATGGATTTAAATAAGTTTATACTACAATCCTTTCCCTCTGAAATGGCATGATTATAAGTTCTGGGACAAGCACTATGCTATATCTTTAAACCACATATAAAATTTTTTAGTTACATGGAATATTCTTTCTTCTGGAACATAACTGATTCTCCAAACCTTTTACTTTTTCATTTCTTCTTCAAATATATATATCTGCTGTCTTTAATTTTCTCTTTACGACTAAATATGTTTGGGAAGTGATTCTAAATTAACTGTACTCTCTCCATTAGTAGGTTTGCAGTCAGGATTTAATAAAAGAAACCAGGTGTCTCCCATGAAAAGAATTTAATACAGGGGACTTAGAAATATTGCAAGTATGGATGAGAGAAACTCAGGTTTCACCACAACTGTCACTACACTTCAGAGGTGAGGATCCTACCTTAGTTTCCACAGTCCCCACAGCAACTCTGCCTACAGATTCTCATACATCTGTTGTTAGAGCCTGAAATGCTGGGTCTAGATGCCTTTAAGCATCCTACAAGCATCCACTTTTTGTGGCTTGCTTCTAGATGAAACAACAAGGTGGCTTTTGCTTTACTTTTGCATTCTATAACTCAAAGAAGTAAATTAATTCATTCATACCTGTCATCCCAGTTGGAATAGAGATTACAGAATGTAGTTTTTAAACTTCTTAACTTCTTTAAATTGCAAAAATTGGAATGGTAAACCCTAATGTATTTACTACACAGTTACAGCTAACAAGACTGTAAAATAAATACATGTAATGGGTAGAGCTGGGTTTTTTCATTGTATATTGCTAATTTGTTTGAAAAATCTCAGGTAAGTGTGCATCCATTAAAAAAGCAAAATAGATTTTGAAGACTAAAATAGTTTTTTGAAAGACTGCCTCAATGATTAGATTAACATATCAACCTTTAAAAAATGTACAGGAATTATACAGATCACTGTGCTTTTCAAATGACTGACAGGTAGTGGTTGTAAGCTTAACAGTAATATTTTAGTTATCCACAAAACTCTAGTGGCTGGATGCAGCTCAGAATTTAGTACTTAGGGCTTGTATCAACAGAAATGTCACTGCAAGGATTTTTGCTGAAGCATTTAACTCATCTAATATGATTAGAATTTAAAAAGAAAGATTTGTAATTTTCTCAACTAGATTGGCTATTTATAGTGCTGTACTTCAAAAACATGCACAAAAATGTCTTAAACATAATCTGAATAATCAGTGGGCATTATGTTTTGGGTTTGGGAACTGGGAGCATAGCCAATCGGGGTGGAATTTTAATAACTGCTTTGCTACTTTTACTGTTTACTTTAAGCAAATTTCTCTTAAAAAGAGCTGGATTGACAGTCTCAGAGATCAAAGTTCTCTTTTTATCAACTGAACAGATATAGCACAGGGAGTAAAAATTTCCCATCTGCCCAAACCACTGCTCTGGAGATTTTACCTATAAAGGATGAGAGGATTTTTCAAGCTCTTTACCTTTGTCTTTCTCTTGAGAGGATTTCTCATTCAGTGGCACTCTCACACAGGCAAGAATGTTTTTGAATTAACAAAGCTACATAAATTTCGTTGGCTTTAGGCATCTTTCCACTAATACTTAGCATATCATATTCGGAAATTATTTTGGAATCTATGGTACATTTTAAACCTAATAAAATGTTTGTAAACTTGTATTACCATTTTCCTAATTAATAAAGTGAATCAAGATAATTAAGTTACTTCTCTAAAACCACATGGCAAATTAAAAGTAGTGCTTGAGTAAATATTCATAAATTCTGATCATATAATGCAACAGTAAGCAAAAGAATTGGCAATGGATTTGTAGAATACCATTATGCGTGTAAACAACATTTAATCTGATCATCTAAACTACTAGAATAAGAGCTTAACTGAAAGTGAATCAGAAATTGACATAAGAAAGCTCTAGGGAGCTATGCTATATATTTTGCATCTATTACTATTAAACAAACATGCAAAATATCTTTGTCATTTTTAGGAAGCATCTCTGAAATTAAGAGTGTATCTTACTATGGAGGATTTGTCACAATTAGTTGTTAGTATTTATTATATCTTCTTAGTGGTAAATAAAACAGTAATACAATAAATGATATTTTATGAAATTCAATAATGATGATTATCTTCACTCTAGAGAGAAGAAAAATGAGGATCAGAGAAGGTAAGTAAAAATTTTCAAGTAATTTTTGGAAACTGGTAGCCCGAACCTGAATCTCAGTTAATGTTATTCTAAGACCTACCTTTATACACGCATGACGTGTCAACAGAGAGTATTGTATATGACACTGAAGGCAAATTGAATTGGAGATTTTCACAAGATGTTTAATTACTTTGCCACATGTTGTAGAAAAAGCTGCCTGAGGTCAGACAAAATGATTGATTTTTAAAGTGCGTAGATATGGTCGAAGTCTACATAATCAATAAAGGTAGGTAAGTGTTGAAAAATGATTTCTTTCTTTAATCAGGGTATCCTAGAGTCAGGTGTTCACTGTTTAAAACCTGGCACTAGTACTTTAAGGACAAAAGGTTAGACAGATTTTGCAATATTTCTCATATACATAGGAATTGTTATCCTGCAAACCCATTTAGGGATGATGAGTATATTCTTTGCTGAGTCTTTTGGACTTGTCAAAATATGTCTTTGCAGTTTCAAAGGTACAATACTGAGCAAGCGTTAGTAATGGAGGGTGAATGGTAGTGAGTACAAGAGATACAAAAATCCTACTTTCTACACAATAAAAATCAAGTTTCATATATTATTACTTCTACTCTAAGGGATAAGAGTAGAATAGGTAATGCACTGAGTACAATGCAAAGATGGAAGCCTAGGTAATCCATATTTATTATCTAGTAATAATAGTAATTATTACTATTATTACTTTTTTGAAGACAAGATCTTGCTCTGTGGTCAAGGCTGGAGTGAAGTGGCATGATCATAGCTCACTGCAACATGGAATTCCTAGGCTCAAGTGATTCTTCTGCCTCAGCCTCCCAAGTAGCTGGGACCAAAAGTGACAGTCAGTGTGTGGCTAATTATTTATTTATTTTTGAGATGGGGTCTCATTATATTGCCCAGGGCGGTATCAAACTCCTGGGCTCAAGCAATTCTCCTCCCTCAATCTCCCAAATTGCTGACAGTACAGGCTTAAGCTAACACATCTGTCCATATTTCATTACAAAACTCAGAAGGTCACCATCTCCATGAAGGCGGGATGGTGCTAATTATTTTAATACTCACTGTAACTCTAATCCTCGTTGGGGCTCTTACTCCTGGCAGAGTGACTGCCACAGTTGTTCTTACTAAGTATTGTTATCAAATGGATTAATTAATCCAGCAAAATAATTTTGAGACTCTAGCTTTATGCACAGAAAGAGAAGAGAAGCCACTCCCAGGTTATTTAACACACACACACACGCGCACACGCACACACACACACACACACACGCACACACACACATAGCAGACAATTTGCAGAATACTTTGGAACTATTAACTTCTTTGAGTAGTTCTGTTAAATGTCAGAGACTTCAAAATAAAAGCCTCAGTGACAACGAAGGTACTTGTGGCTTATTCCTATGGTTTAAATATGTAATAAAAAAGTTCTTTTGAGATAAATGCATATCTTAAATTACTTTCTAAACAAATAAATATTGATTGAGTCCATAATATGTGACAGGCATTATGCAAGGTTTTGGTGATACAGAATATGCACACACTTATACAAGCACAAACACACAGACCAAATACGAATATAGACTAATAGGGCATCTAGATTAGTTAAATAAACACACTGCAACTTCATCCTACAAGCAGAGGCACATGGCATAATAAACATGATTAACGGTGAAATTAACCTTACAAGTAAATTAGGTGATGCTTTTTGAGAAATAAATTTACCTATTAACTTAAAGATATGCTTCTATTCTTTAAGTATTCAGAGGAATAATTTCTAGATTACTGATTAAGCAGTTTGATAAGTTAGAATATAGGCATGTAGGCCGAACGCAGTGGCTCATGCCTGTAATCCCAGCACTTTGGGAAACTGAGGCCATTGGATCATTGAGGTCATGAGTTCGAGACCATTCTGGCCAACATGGTGAAACCCTGCCTCTACTAAAAATACAAAAAATTAGCCAGGCATGAGGGTGGTTGCCTGTAATTCCAGCTTCTCAAGAGGCTGAGGCAGGAGAATTGCTTAAATCTGTAAGGTGGAGATTGCAGTGAGCTGAGATTGTGCCACTGCACTCCAGCCTGGTTGACAGAGCAAGATACCATCTCAAAAAAAAAAAAAAAAAAAAAATAGAAAGAAAAAAGAAAAAGAAAAAAAAAAGAATATATGTATGTGTGTGTATGTGTGTACATATGCACCTTCTATATACCTTCAAAACTCTCATTGTAGTGGTGTGTCCTCTCTTCCTCTCTTCCTTCCTCTTTCTTCCTCCCTCCCTCCCTTCCTTCCTTTCTTCCTTCCTTCTTGTTTTTGAGAAAGAAATGCTTTTTTTTAAATACCTTAAGTTCTGAGATACATGTGCAGAACATGCAGGTTTGTTACATAGGTATACACATGCCATAGTGGTTTGCTGCACCCATGAACCCATCATCTACATTAGGTATTTCTCCCAATGCTATCCCTCCCTTAGCCCTTCACTCCTCAACAGGCCCCAGTGTGTGATGTTCCCCTCCCTGTGTTCCTCTCACTGTTCATCTCCCACTTATGAGTGAGAATACGTGGTGTGTGGTTTTCTGTTCCTGTGTTAGTTTGCTGAGGATGATGGTTTCCAGCTTCATCCATGTCCCTGCAAAGGACATGAACTCATTTTTTTTTTTATGGCTCCATAGTATTCCACGGTATATATGTCCCACATTTTCTTTATCCAGTCTACAGTTGATGGGCATTTGGGTTGGTTCCAATTCTTTGCTATTCTGAACAGTGCTACAATAAACATATGTGTACATGTGTCTTTTTAGTAGAATAATTTATAATCCTTTGGGTATATATCCAGTAATGGGATTACTAGGTCAAATTTTATTTCTGGTTCTAGATCCTTGAGGAATTGCCACACCAGCATCCACAACGGTTGAACCAACTTAAACTCCTACTAACAGTGTAAAAGAGTTCCCATTTCTCCACATCCTCTCTAGCATCTGTTGTTTCCTAACTTTTTAATGATTGCCATTCTAACTGGCATGAGATGGTAACTCATTGTGGTTTTGATTTGCACTTCTCTAATAACTAGTAATGATGAGCTTTTTAAATATGTTTGTTGACCACATAAATGGTCTTCTTTTGAACAGTGTACTTTGCCCACTTTTGGATGGGGTTATTTTTTTCTTGTAAATTTGTTTAAGTTATTTGTAGATTCTGGATATTAACCCTTTGTCACATGGATAGATTGCAATTTTTTTTCTCCCATTCTGTATGTTGCCTGTTCACTCTGATGATAGTTTCTTTTGCTGTGCAGAAGCTCTTTAGTTTAATTGGACCCCATTTGTCTATTTTGGCTTTTGTTGCCATTGATTTTGGTGGTTTAGTCTTGAAGCCCTTGACCATGCCTGCATCCTGAATAGTATTGCCTAGGTTTTCTTCTAGAGTATTTATGGTTTTAGGTCTTTTATTTAGGTCTTTAATCCATCTTGAGTTAATTTATGTATAAGCTATGAAAAGGGGGTCCAGTTTCAGTTTTTGGCAAATGGCTAACCAGTTTTCCTAACATTTATTAAATAGAGAATCCTTTCCCCATTGTTCGTTTTTGTCAGATATGTCAAAGATCAGATGGTTGTAGATGTGTGGCACTAATTCTGAGGCCTCTGTTCTGTTCCATCATCCTATATATCTTTTTTGGTACCAGTACCATGCTGTTTTGATTACTGTAGCCTTATAGAATAGTTTGAAGTCAGGTAGTGTGATGTTAGCTTTGCTTAGGATTGTCTTGAATATGCAGGTTCTTTTTTGGTTCCATATGAAATTTAAAGTAGTTTTTTATAATTCTGTGAAGAAAGGCAATAGTAATTTGATGGGATAATTTTGAATCTATAAATTACTTTGGGCAGTATGGCCATTTCCATGATACTGAATGGAAATCATAACAAACAGTCTCTCAGACCACAGTGCAATCAAATTAGATCTCAGCATTAAGAAACTCACTCAAAACCACACAGCTACATGGAAACTGAACAACTTCCTCCTGAATGACTACTGGGTAAATAACAAAATTAAGGCAGAAACAAATAAGTTCTTTGAAACCAATGAGAAAAAGGACACAACGTACCAGAAACTCAGGGACACAGTTAAAGCAGTGTTTAGAGGGAAATTTATAGTACTAAATGCCCACAGGAGAAAGCAGGAAAGATCTAAAATTGACATCCTAACATTACAGTTCAAAGAACTAGAGACACAAGAGTAAACAAATTCAAAAGCCAGCAGAAGACAAGAAATAACTAAGATCAGAGCAGAACTGAAGGAGAAAGAGACAAGAAAAACCATTCAAAAAATCAATAAATACAGGAGCTGATTTTTTGAAAAGATTAACAAAATTGAAAGACCACTAGCCAGACTAATAAAGAAGAAATGAGAGAAGAATCAAATAGACACAATAGAAAATGATAAAGGGAATAACACCACCGATCCCACAGAAATACAAACTACCATCAGAGAATACTATTAACACCTCTATACAAATAAACTTGAAAATCTAGAAGAAATGTATAAATTCCTGGACACATGCACCCTCCCAAGAGTAAACCAAGAAGAAGTTGAATCCCTGAATGGACCAATAACAACTACTGAAATTGAGGGAGTAATTAACAGCCTATCAACTAAAAAAGCCCAGGACCAGATGATTCACAGTCAAATTCTACTAGAGGTACAAAGAGGAGCTGATACCATTTCTCTGTAACTATTCCAAACAATAGGAAAAGATGGACTCCTCCCTAACTCATTTTATGAGGGCAACATCATCCTGATACCAAAACGGGACAGAGACACAACAAAAAAAGAAAATTTCAGACCAATAACCCTGATGAACTTCAATGCAAAAATCCTTCATAAAATACTGGCAAACTGAATCCAACAGCATATTTCAAAAAGCTTATCCACAACGATCAAGTTAGCTTCATCCCTGGGATGCAAGGCTGGTTCAACATACACAAATCAATAAACGTAATCCATCACCTAAACAGAACCAATGACAGAAACCACATGATTATCTCAATAGATGCATAAAACACCTTCAATAAACTTCAACATCCCTTCATGCTGAAAACGCTCTATAAACTGAGTACTGATGGAATGTATCTCAAAATAAATAAGAGCTATTTATGACAAACCCACAGCCAATATATTACTGAATGGGCAAAAGCTGGAAGCATTCCTTTTGAAAACTGCACAAGACAAGGGTGCCCTCTCTCACCACTGCTATTTAACGTAGTACTGGAATTTCTGTCAAGGGCAATCGTGGAAGAGAAAGAAATAAAGTGTCTTCAAACAGGAAGACAGGAAGTCAAATTGTCTCTGTTTGCAGATGATATGATTGTATATTTAGAAAATCTCCTTAAGCTCATGACCAACTTCAGCAAAGTCTCAGGATACAAAATCAATGTGCAAAAATTACAAGCATTCCTATACACCAGTAATAGACAAACAGAGAGCCAAATCATGAGTGAACTCCCATTCATAATTGCTGCAAAGACAATTAAATACCTAGGAATACAACTTACAAGGGATGTGAAGGACCTCTTAAGGAGAACTATAAACCACTGCTCAAGGAAATAAGAGAGAAAACAAACAAATGGAAAACCATTCCATGCTTATGGATAGGGAGAAAGGGATACTATTAAACTTTTGTTTAAAATACTGTCTTTAACTACTAGGACATTCATTTCATAAAAATATTTTATCTTGTATTTCCTATTTGCTAATTTAGATACAAATTTTGTCCACTGTATTTGACTATGAGTAATATGCAATCTGCTATAATAGAACAACACTGGCATGAATGTTAGGAGAATCAGGTTCTAATGTCAACTTTACCACCAGTTCAGTATCTGTCAGGAGCACAGCTTCACACCTAATATTGGTTCCAGCCTTCCTTCTTCTTTAAAATAATGTGGCTAAACCCCATGGTCCCTAAAATTATGTGCCAATTCAAGATTGTACAGTTTTAGGAATTTATCATTCTAATTTTCTTTAGTCTGATTATTTGACCTTATGTATATTCAGTTACCAATACTTACTTTTGACAGATAAAAACCTTCTGAAGCCATGGCAAAATGGGCAATAGGAAAATCTGATTGAAAAGAACAGCAAAATCATAAAGGGAAAATTTATTTGTCATTTTAGAGGCCTGGAAGATTCTCCATTTACTGTATTTTCAAATCACAAGGAGAAAAACTCAGAAATCAGTTAATTCAAATAGTTCTTGTAGCATGTTTTTGTCTGTCTTTTTCAGCTTTGCAGTCAATTTCCATTGTGGATTTTGACTTATATGTCTTATATTCTTACTTTAAATACTTTATTGTAATAGAAAAGCAACTAAGTAGTTTTGCTTGAAGCATTACATTTCTACATGTTTTGATATATAGTGAGATTTTTTTGCAACACATCTTATGTTTTCATCACTGCCAGGTGCAATGATTCAATCCATTTGGAAACCTCAGTTATTAGAATCTTTTACTAGGTGTTAACTCTTTCCCAGATATTTTTTTATTCTGCTTTTCTTTTTCTTCTCTGACATGGGAGTATATATTAAGAGTAGCCATTTTCTTACTCTGCCATATTTATATTGTTGTAAATAATGATTATATCTTTGTTTCTGAAGAGACTGTATTTTTCTGTTTATCACAAATTTTTTAAGAAATAAAATTAGCTTTAGGGAAGTTAATACATTTGTGTGATTACAGATCATTATGTCATAGTTAGAAACTAGGCCAGTATTGTTCCTTTAAAGTTTTTATGCAAAATTTCAAATTTTAAGCTACTGAAAAATCTGATAGATTTAACTTTTGTATACACATAGCTTTTCTGTTCAAGGTCTACACAATTAAATAATTTGAATCCCATAGAGAGAATTTCAGTGAAATTTTATTAATTCAACTAACATTTCTTTATTATATACTATGTTCTAAGCTCTAAGTTGGATGCTAAGGACACAGTCAATATGTGGATAATAAGTTGCCAAAATTAAGCAGAGAACAACCAAATTATTTGGACATCTTTGAGGGAAGGATTGAGTAGGAGAGCCTTCCAGGGAGAATTAAGATGTTAATGCCTGAAGAGCGATATTGTTTGGATATGTGTATCCACTAAATCTCATGTCAGGGTGTGATTCTCAGTGTTGGAGTTGGGGCCTGGTGGGAGGAGATTGGATGATGGTGGCAGAGTTCTCATGAATGAGAGCACTATCTTCTCCGTGCTGGTCTCATAATATTGAGTCAGTGAGTTATCCTGACATCTGGTTGTTTTAAAGTGTGTAGCACCTACCCGGCTCTCTCCTGCTCCTGCCAGGTGAGGTGGTTCGCTCCCTTGCTTGCCTTCCACCATGATTTCAAGTTTCTTGAGGCCTCTTCAGAAGCTGAGCAAATGCTACCATGCTTCCTGTACAGCCTGCGGGACTGTGAGCCAATTAAACCCCTTTTCTTTATAAATTACCCAGCCTCAGGTAGTTCTATATAGCAGTGTGAGAACAGACTAATATTAAGAGTAAACTGGAATTATTCAGGTGGGGCAAACAGAGGTCAGGTGGTGGGTTTATAAAGAAAAGTTTTCTTTTCTATAGCAATGCTGTTCTCCCCAGGATCACGGATACCAGAAGTGCTAGAGGAGTTAGCCTTCTCTCACAGATATCATCAAACCACACTTCCACCACTCTTTCCTAACAACTCCTCATCCCAGAACATACTTAATATGGGTATGTTAACCTATCCCCATGCTATCATTACCAACTAATCCTTAGGGCACTCTTTCATATGCTTTGGAATATTTAAGTACTTTACATCTGGCAGTTATTTTCTCTGCCCTTGATCCTATCATAATTCTCAGGAATTTAAAGATTAATAAGAATTATTGAACTGGCCTTATAAATCTTGATTCTCAAAATTAATACTATTCTATTATATTTAATTTTAGTCCCAACTTTCCTCTCTACAGTGAATAAGTACGATTTTTTAAAATACCAATGATTTCATTACCACATGACTTTAACAACACTTGAGGTTATAAAACCTCTTTATATTTCCTACAATCTCTTCTTTTCTCTTTTTTTGCCTCCATTCCTAGGCTGCATGCTATCAAATATGTTATTTATCATAGACAGGGACTCTTTCCTGTTGTATAGCTGGGATAGGCCAGTTCCAGAGATTGCCATCTCAGGAGCTGAAGGTAATATCTATCAAGGATATCGAAGAAGATTTGGGGATAAATACAAAATAAGTCTTTGGAAAGTTCTGTAGGTCTACACTGAAGAAATAAAATATGTCCATCCTATCTAAAGGAGAGGTACTAGGTATATATAAGTGTTACAGCAAGGTGTTAATATTAAATAAACAATAAACAAAATTAAAAGATATCGTCCTAAGAAAAGCAAGAAAAAAATTGAAGTATTAACATAAAACAAATCTGAAGTCTCTTTAATTAATATTTATTTCAATTTAGCTGCATATTATATGTGAGTGCAAGGAGGCCTTAAATCTAAGTTTGGGTCAACCCCTAGATTTTCTAAGCGTTTGATTTTCTGATCTACTTACCATATTAGTCTTATGGATAGATGATAACCTATGGAATTATTGTTACTCATTTTTTCCACCAGTGCTCATTTTACTCTCAGTTCACTCACAGTTACTTTATTCTTAGTCAAAAAGAATTATTTTTCTTTTCATATACCTAAAAATGTGTTTTATTTTTTACTCAGAATTTATTCATCTCCTCTAATCTTTTTTTGGTTCTTGTTGTTTTACATTCAGGGGGTAACTCTGAAGATTTGAAATATGGGTATGTTATGTAATGGTGGAGTTTGGGCTCTAGTGTACCCATCGCCCAAATAATGATCATTTTATCAAATAGGTAATTTTTCAACTCTCACCCTCCTTTACCCTCCTTTCTTTTGGAGTCTTCAGTGTCTATTATTTCCAAATTTATGTCTATGTATACCCACTGTTTTAGCTCCCACGTATAACTGAGACCATATGATATTTGATTTTCTGTTTCTGAGTTGTTTCATCCAGGATAACATCCTCTAGTTCCATCCATATTGCTACAAAGGACATAATTTCATTTATTATCCAATTAACCATTGATGAACAAGTAGGTGTATTCCATGACTTTGCTATTGTGAATAGTTTTATGATAGAAATTCAAATGCAGGTGTCTTTCTAATACAATGATTTCCTTTTCTTTACGTAGATACTCAGTAGTGAGATTGTAGTGAGCTTATTATATCTTTCAACCAAGTAGTGAGCTTTGTTGAATGGTAGTTCTTTTTTAGTTCTTTGAGAAAACTCCATACTGTTTTCCATAGAGGTGGAATTAATTTACATTATCACCAAAAGTATAGGTGCTTCCTTTTCTCCATTCTATGGCAATATCTGCTGTTTTTTGACTTTTTAGTAATAGCTATTCTGTCTGGTGTAAGATGATATTGTAGTTTTAATTTGCATTTCTCTACTAATTAGTTATATTGAACATTTTTTTCCTTGTATGCCTTCTATTCAGAAATGTCTCTTCATGTCCTTTGCCAACTTTTTAAAGGGGTCATTTGATTTTTTCTTTTTAAGTTGTTGGAGTTTCTTGTAGATTCTACATATTAGTCCTTTGTCAGAGGCATTTGCAAATGTTTTCTCCTATTCTTAGTTATTTGTTTTCTCCTATTTCTCAGTTATTTGTTTACTCCATTTATTACTTTTATTCTGCAGAGGAATTTTAGCTTAATTAAGTCCATTTTGTCTATTTTTGTTTTGGTTGCATTTGCTTTGGGATTTTTATCATAAATTATTTGCCTAAGCCAGTGACCAGAGGAGTTTTTTCCTAGGTTTTCTTCTAGAATTTTTATACTTTCAGGTCTTACGTTTAGGTGTTTAATTTATCTTGAGTTAATTTTGGTATATAACAAGAAATCAGGGTCCAATTTTATTCTTCTGCATATGGCTATTCAATTTTCTCATTTATTAAACAGGGTGTCCTTTCCTCATTTTTTATTTTGTCAACTTTGTTGAAGATCAGTTGGTTGAACATGTGAAATTCCATCTCTCCACTGCACTCCAGCCTGGACAACAGAGCGAGATTGGGTCTCGAAAAAAAAATCAGTTGGTTGTAGGTATGTGGCCTTCTATCTGGGTTTTCTGTTCTGTTCCATTGAACTATCATTGTACCAGTAACATGCTGTTTCTGTTATGGCAGCCTTGTATAATAATTTGAAGTCAGTTCATGTGATACCTCTGGCTTTGTTTTTGTTTTTTTTTTTTTCCATGGGATTAGTTTGGTAACTTGGTTTCACGTGAATTTTCTTTTTTGGTTTCACATGAATTTTAGAATTGTTTTTCTAATTCTGTAAAAATGACATTTGTGATTTGATGGGAACTGCATTGAATTTGTAGATTGATTTGGGCCATATGGTCATTTCAACAATATAAATTGTTCCAATTCATAAGCCTGAGATGTATTTGCATTTCTTTATGTCCTCTATGATTTTTTTAAAATAGTGTTTTATTATGCTCTTTGTAAAGATCTTTCACTTCCTTTGTTAAATGTATTCCAAAGTTGAACTTTTTGTGGCTATTGCAAATGGGATTGCATTCTTCATTTGGCTCTCAGCTTGAATGTCAATGGTATATAAAAATGATACTGAGTTTTGTATATTGGCCTTGTATTCTGCAATTTTATTGAAGTAACATTTATCAAGTCTAGTGGTCTACTGGAGAAGTCTTTATGATTTTCTAGATGTACTATTATATCATTAGTGAACAGGGAAAATTTGACTTCTTGTTTTCCAATTTGGTTGCCTTTTTTTTTTTTTTCCCAGCCTGAATGCCCTGGCTACAATTTCCAGTCCCATGTTGAGTAGGAGTGGTGAGCATAGACATCCTAGTCTTGTTCTAGTTTTTAGAGGGAATACTTTAAACTTTTTCCCATTCAGTGTGATATTGGCTGTGGGCTTGTGATAGATGGTTCTTTTCATTTTGAGTTATGTTCTTTTGATTCCTAGTGTGTTGATGGTTTTTATAATGAAGCATTGATGGGTACCACTGAATGCTTTCTCTTCATCTATTGAGATGATCATACAGTTTTTGTTTTTAATTATGTTTACATGGTCAATCACATTTATTGATTTGTGAATGTGGAACTTTCCTTGCATTATCAGAATATAATCCAACTGATTGTGATGAATTATGGTTTTGATGTGCTATTTTTATTCAGTCTGCTAGTATTTTGTTGGGGATTTTTTTTTTATCTCTGTTCATCAGGAATAATGGTCTATAGTTTTCTTTTCTATGTTTTATCTTTGCCTGATTTTGGCATCAGGATGACACTGGTTTCATAGAATGAGTTAGGAAGGAATCCCTTTTCTTCTATTTTTTGGAATAGTTTTAGTAAAACTGGTACTAGTTCTACTTGTATGTCTGGTAGAATTTGTGATGATGTCCAGTACAAACATTTCCAAAAAATTCCTAGGTGAGACTAATGCTGCTGGTTCATGAAGTGTACATTGAGAACCATTGCTTTAATCTCTTCAAATAAATCGTTATCTTAATGATTTAATGCTACTAATGACATTTTTGTAATTCATCATTGTGTACAAAATAAAGTTGAAGTTACATGATGTGATGGTTAATATTAGGTCTCAGCTTGATTTGATTGAAGGATGCCTAGATGGCTGTTAACATGTTGTTTCTGAGTGTGTTTGTGAAGATGTTACCAGAGGACACTGTCATTTGAGTTGGTGGACTGAGAGAGGAAGACCCACCCACAGTCTTCCCATCCAATCAGCTGCCAGTGTGGTTAGGTCAAAACAGGTGGAAGAAGGCAGGATAAGTTTATTTCATGGGTCTTCTGACTCGGTTTCTTTTTCCTGTGCTGGACACTTAATTCCAGTCCTCCTGTCTTTGGACATCAAACTCTAGGTTCTTCGGCTTTTGAACTCAAGAACTTGCACCGGCAACTTTCCAAGGGCTCTCTGGCTTTTGGCCACAGACTGACGGCTTCACTGTTAGCTTCCCTGGTTTTGAGACCTTCAGATTTGGACTGAGCCACTATCAGTTTTTCTCTTTCCCCAGCTTCCAGATGGCTTACTGCGGGACTTCACCATTTAATCATGTGAGCTAACTCTTTCTAATAAACTCTCTTTTATATATACATGTATCTTATTGGTTCTGTCCCTCTGGAAAACTAACACAAATGGTAAAGATTTCAAAACTTTTGTTCATCAGGTTCTGATTCCTCAGAAATACCATATGAACTCACCACACTCAAAACATATTTGACCGTCTAAGAGTGACTAATCCTTTAAAAACTGTGTTCTTTCTGTGATATATTACTCCCTTCTTAGAGAAACTCTGAAAATAAAATTTAGAGTAGAAAAGAAAAACTAACACAAAATAATAAATGCTTTAAATACCCTGAATTTCAACCTTCCATTTCCACTTATATTTTTGGACATTTCTACCTGGATAACCTGCTAGCTAGTAGCTCAGATTTAACAAAACAAAAAATGTTAAGATATCAGCCACAATGTACTCATCTTCATTTTTTCCTCATAGTGCTTAACCCATTGTTTTAATACGTATGTATTAACAAATTTTGGACAATAAATGTCTCAATTTGAAATAAAAATAGATATTATTTGTATATCATAGGCCTATTGACATTGTGCCAGAATTTAAATCTAGGACAGGTATGTGGAGAAACAATGTCAACTTCAATCTTAAGTATTGTATATTATAGGGTATGTTTTAGATGAATAAAATTACTGTTTCCCAAATTTGGCTAGAGACCTCTATGTGTATGGCCATGAATTATTATTTAAAACCTCAAACAGACGAGAAGGGAGTGACTTTTATTTTTTAAATGGAGTCTTGATCTGTCACCCAGGCTGAAGTGCAGTGGCACAATCTCAGCTCACTGCAACCTTTGCCTTATGGGTTCAAGTGATTCTTGTGTCTCAGTCTCCTGAATAGCTGGGACTACAGGTGTGTGCCACCATGCCTGGCTAACTTTTGTATTTTTAGTAGAGATGGGGCTTCACCATATAGGCCAGTCTGGTCTCAAACTCCTGACCTCATGCTTCACCCACCTTGGCTTCCCAAAGTGCTGGTATTATAGGTGTGAGCCACTGCGCCCGACCTAATGACTCTCTTTTTATTGTTTGTTTTTGTTTTTTGGGTTTTTTTTTTTTTTTTTTG
>PVKP010035886.1:0-22920 GCA_004027715.1 Plecturocebus donacophilus | reverse complement strand
TTATAAAAAAAAAAAAAAAAAATCTGGTCCTTAAGAGGGAAACAACAACAACAAAGAAAAAAACCACAGTCCAGTCAAAAATAAATTCAAGAATAATTTGAAGACATAGTTGACCCAAATGAGAAGGAACCAGAAAAGTGATTCTGGTAATATGACCAAACGGAGTTCTATTAACACCCCTGTATTATTCTGTTCTTACACAGCTATGAAGAAATACCTGAGAATGGCTAATTCATAAAGGAAATAGGCTTAATTGACTCACAGTTCTGCATGGATGAGAAGGCCTTGGAAGTTTAAAATCATGGCAGAAAAGGAAGCAAACATATTCTTTTTCACAAGACGTCAGGAGAGAGAAGTGCCATGCAAAAAGAGAAAAGCTCCTAATAAAACCATCAGATCTCATGAGAACTCACTTGCTATTATAAGAACAGCATGAGGGTAACCTCCCTCAGGATTAAATTACCTTCTACTAGGTCCCTCCCATGACATTTAGTGATTATGGGAACTACAATTCAAGATGAGGTTTGGGTAGGGACACAACCAAACCATATCAACCCCTAAAAGATCATACTAGCTCTCCAGCAATGGATCCAAACCAAGAAGTCTCTGAATTGCCAGATAAATTGAAAAAGTTGATTATTAAGCTCCTCAAGAAGATATCAAAGAAAGGTGAAAACCAATTTAAAGAAATTTTAAAAACATACAGGATATGGATGAAATATTCTCCAGAGAAATAGATATGAAACAGAAAATACAATCATGACCTCTAGAAATGAAAGACATATTTAGAGAAACAAAAAAATGCAGTGGAAAATTTCAACAGTAGACTAGAAAAAGTAGAAGAAAGAGCTTCAGAGCCCGAAGACAAGGCTTTCAAAATAACCCAATTAGACAGACATAAAGAAAAAATATTGAAAAATTGAATGAAGCCTCCAAGAAATTTGGGATTATGTTAAACAGCCAAACATAAGAATAACTGGTGTTCCTGAGGAAAAAGGGAAATATAAAGTTTGGAAAACTTATTTGCTGGAATAATTGAAGAAAACTTCCCTGGCATTGCTAGAAATCTAGACATCAAATACAAGAAGCTTCAAGAATTCCAGGGAAACTCATTGCAAATAGATCATCACCTAGGCACATAGTCATCAGGTTATCTAAAGTCAAGATGAGGGAAAGAATCTTAAAATCTGTGAGACAATAGAACCAAGTAATCTATAAAGGAAAACCTATCAGATTAACAGTGGATTTGTCAGCAGAAATTTTACCAGCCAGAAAGGATTGGGGTCCTATCTATAGCCTCCTTTAACAAAATAATTGTTAATCAAGAATTTCATATCCAGCTAAACTAAGCTTCATAAATAAAGAGAGATAGTCTTTTTAAGACAAAAATAAACATTCAGAGAATTTGTCACTACCAAGCCTGCACTAGAAGAAATGCTAAAAAGAGTTCTAAATCTTGAAACAAAGTCTAAAATACACCAAAACAAAGCATTATTAAAGACTAAATCTCACAGAGCCTAAGAAACAATGACACAATGAAAAACAACAACTAGCAGGATAAATAGAACAGTATCTCACATCTCAATACTAACATTGAATATAAATGACCTAAATGCTCCACTTAAAAAGACAGAAAGGCAGAATGGCAGAATGGATAAAAATCCATCAATCAAGTATCTTCTGTCTCTAAGAAACTTACCTAACACATAAGGGCTCACAGAAATTTAAGGTAAAGGAGTGGAAAAAAATATTCCATGCAAATGGAAACAGAAAGTGAGCAGAGGTAGTTATTCTCATATCAGGAAAAAAAAAAAAAGGACTCTAAAGCAAAAACAGGATAAAGAAAAAAAAGACAAAGGAGAACATTATATAATGATAAAAGGATTAGTCCAATGGGAAAATATTACAATCCTAAATATATATGCACCTAACACTGAAATTCATAAAACAATTACTACTAGACCTAAGAAATGAGATAGACTGCAACACAATAATAGTGGGGGATTTCAATATTTCACTGACAGCACTAGACAGGTCATCAAGGCAGGAAGTCAACAGAGAAACAATGGACTTAAACTATACCCTAGAACAAATGGAATTTATAGATATTTACAGAATTCTACCCAACCATTGCAGAATATATTCATCAGCACATGAAACATTCTCCAAAATAGACCATATGATAGGCCATAAACCAAGTCTCAATAAATTTGAGAAAAATCAAAACTATATCAAATATTCTCTCAGACCACAGTGAAATAAAACTGGAAATTAACTCCAAAAGGATCCCTCAAAACTATACAAATATAGAAAATTTTAAACAATCTGCTTTTAAATGATCTATAGGTAAATAATGAAATCAAGATGAAAATTTAAAAATTATTTGAACCAAATGATAGCAGTGACACAACTTGTCAAAGCTTCTGGGGTGCAGCAAAAATGGTGCTAAGAGGAAGATTCAAAACATTAAATGCCTGCATCAAAAAGTCTGAAAGAGTACAAATTTGCAATCTAAAGTCATGCCACAATGAACTAGAGAAACAAGAACAAACCAAACCCAAACTCAGCAGAAGCAACAACAACAACAACAACAACAACAAAGACCATAGCAGAACTAAATGAAATTCAAACCAAAAAAATGCAAAAGGTAAATAACACAAAGAGTAGGTTCTTCAAAAAGACAAATAAAATTGATAGACCACCAGTAAAATTAAACAAGAAGAGAGATGATGCAAATAAGCTCAATTAGAAATAAAACAGGAGATATTACAACTGTTACCAAAACTACAGAAGATCAGTCAAGGCTACTATCAACACTTTTACACACACAAACTAGAAAAGCAAGAGGCGAAGAATAAATTCCTGGAAAGAGAGAACCCTCCTTGATTAAATCAGGAAGAAACAGAAACTCTGAACACACCAAAAACAAGAAGTGAGATTGAAACATTAATTTTTTTAAATTGCCAACAAAAAAAGTCCAGGACAAGATGGGTTCACAGCTTAATTCGATCAGATATTTGAAGAAGAATTGGTACCAATCTTATTGAAACTATTTCAAAGGATAGAGAGAGAGAGAGAGAATCCTTCCTAAATCATTTTATGAAGTCAGTATCACCCTAATACCAAAAACCAGGAAAGGACATAACAAAAAAAGAAAACTACAGACCAATATCCATGATGAACACTGATGCAAAAATCCTCAACAAAATACTAGCTAACCAAATCCAACAGCATATCAAAAAGATAATACATCCTGACCAAGTGAATTTCATACCAAGGATGGTTTAACACACACAAGTCAATAAATATGATATATCACAGAAACAGAATTAAAAACAAAAATCATATAATCATCTCAATAGATGCGGAATAAGCATTTGACAAAATCCAGCATCCTTTATGATTAAAACACTTAGCAAAATTGGCATAGAAGTGATATACCTCAAACTAAAAAAGGCTATCTACAACAAACCCATAGCCAACATTATACTAAACAGGGAAAAGTTGAAAACATTCCCTCCTGAGAACTGGAACAAGAAAACGATGCCCAGTTTCACCACTTCTATTCAACATAGTACTGGAAGTCCTAGCCAGAGTAATCAGACAAGAGAAAAAAATAGAGGACATCCAAATCAGTAAAGAGGAAGTCAAACTGTTGCTGGTCACCAATGGTATAATCTTATATTGAGAAAACCCTAAAGATTCATTCAAAAAGCTCCTAGATCTGATAAATGAATTTAATTTTATTAAGATACAAAATCGATGTACACAAATCAGCCACGCTGCTATACACCACCACCAACCAACCTGAGAATCAAATCAAGAACTCAATCCCTTTTAAAATAGTTGCAAAAAACGAAATAAAATACTTAAGAATATACCTAATCAAGGTGAAAGATGTTTACAAGGAAAACTACAGACCATTGCTGAAAAGAAATCACTGAAGACACAAGAAAATAGAAACACATCCCATGCTCATATGGATGGGTAGAATCAATATTGTGAATATGATCATACTGCCAAAAGCAATCAACAGATTCAGTGCAATTCCCATCAAAATACCATCCTCATTTTTACAGAACTAGCAAAAACAATCCTAAAATTCATATGGGACCGAAAAAAAGCTCACATAGCCAAAGACTATGCAGAAAGAATAAACCTGAAGACACCACATTGCCCAAATTCAAACTATGCTACAAGGGTATAGTTACAAAAACAGCATGGTAGTGGTATAAAAATATGTATGTAGCTGAGCATGGTGGCTCACACCTGTAATCCCAGCACTTTGGGAGGCTGAGGCAGGCAGATCAAGAGGTCAGGAGTTCGAGACCATCCTGGTCAACATGGTGAACACTGTCCCTACTAAAAATACAAAAATTAGCCGAGTATGGTAGCATGTGCCTGTAGTCCCAGCTACTTGGGAGGCTAAGGTAATAGAATTGCTTAAACCTGGGAGGTGGAGGTTGCAGTGAGCTTAGATCATGCCACTGCACTCCAGCCTGGTGACAGAGACTTTCTCAAAAAAAAAAAAAAATGCATGTAGACCAATGGAACAGAATAGAGAGACAAATACTTACAGTCAACTGATCTTCAACAAAGCAAACAAAAGCATAAAGTGCAAAAAGGACACCCTATGCAAAAATGGTGCTTGGATAATTGGTAAGCCACATGTAGAAGAAGGAAACTGGATCTTCATCTCTCACCTTATGCAAAAATCAACTCAAGATGGATCTAACACTTAAGTCTAAGACTTGAAACCATAAAAACTCTAGAAGATAACCTTGGAAAGACCCTTCTAGACAATGGCTTAGGCAAAGACTTCATGACCGAGAACCCAAAAGCAAATGCAACAAAAAAGTAAATAGATTGGACCTAATTAAACTAAAAAGCTTCTGCACAGCAAAAGAAAGAATCAGCAGAATAAACAGACAACCCACAGAGTGGGAGAAAATATTCACAAACTATTCATCTGACAAAGGATTAATATCCAGAATCTACAAGGAACAGCAAGGAAGAACCAAATGATCTCATACAAAAGTAGGCTAAGAACATGAATAGACAATTCTCAAAAGAAGATATACAAATAGTTAATAAACATTTTTTAAAAAGTCCAACACCACTAATTATCAGGGAAATGCAAATTAAAACCACAATGAGATACCACCTTACTTCTGTAAGAATGGCCATAATTTCAAAATCAAAGAGTAGCAGATGTTGGCATGGATATGGTGAAAAGGGAACACTTTTACACTGCTAATGTGAATGTAAACTAGTACAACCACTATGGAAAACAGTGTGGAGATTCCTTAAAGAACTAAAAGTAGAACTAGCATTTGATCCAGCAATCTCACTACTGGGTATCTACCCAGAAAAGAAGTCATTGTATAAGAAAGACACTTGCACATGCATGTTTATAACAGTATGATTTGCAGTTGCAAAAATATGAAACCAGCCTAAATGTCCATCAACCTATGAGTGGATAAAGAAAATGTGGTATATATACACCATGTAACACTACTCAGACATATAAAGGAATGAAATAATGGGCATTCATAGCAACCTGGATGGAGCTAGAGACCATTATTCTAAGTGAAGTAACTCAGAAATGGACAAGTATCATATGTTCTCACTTACAAGTGGGAGCTAAGCTATGAGGACCCAAGGCTTAAAAATGATCTGATGGACTTTGGGGATTCAGAGGGAAGTGTAGGAGGAGGTGAGGAATAAAAGACTACCCATTGGGTACAATGTACACGATTTGGGTGGTAAGTGCACAAAAATCCTAGAAATTACCACTAAAGAACTTATCCGTGAGCCAAAAATGACCTGTTCCCCAAAAACTATTGAAATAAAAATTAAAAAACAGAAAAGAGAAAAAAGCGGATTGTTATAACTTTAAGATATACATGTAATCCCTATGGTACAAAAAATACCTATAGAAGATCGATTAAAGAAACAGATGAGGGAGAGCTGGCAAGATGGCCAAACAGGAATAGCTCTGGTCTGCAGCTCCCAGCAAGATTGATGCAGATGGTGGTGATTCCTGCTTTTCCAACAGAGGTAACCAGTTCATATCACTGGAACTGGTTGGACAGTGGGTGCAGCCCATGAGGGGTGAGCCAAAGCAGGGTGGGGCACCGCTTCACCCGGAAGCACAAGTGGTCGGGGGATTTCCCTTTCCTAGCCAAGGGAAAACGTGAGAGGTTGTACCAGGAGAAATGGTGCATTTGAGCCCAGATACTGCACTTCTCCCATCGTCTTTGCAACCTTCAGACCAGGAGGTTCTCTCTGGTGCCTGGCTCAGCAGGTCCCACCACCAAGGAGCCCAGCAAGCTACAATCCACTGGCATGAAATTTTCACTGCTAGCACAGCAGTCTGAGTTCAACCTGGGATGCAAGCTTGGTGGGGGAAGTGGCATCTGCAGTTGCTGAGGCTTGAGTAGGCAGTTTCACCTTTACAGTGTAAACAAAGCTACCAAGAAGTTACAACAGGGCAGAACTCACTGTAGCTTCCTGGGTCAGAGCACCTGAGAGAAAAGGCGGCTGTGGGTAGAGCTTCAGCAGACTTAAACATCCCTGCCTGACAGCTCTGAAGACAGCAGCAATTCTTGCAGCACAGTGTTCGAGCTCTGATAAGGAACAGACTGCCTCCTCTAGTGGGTCCCTGACCTCCCATGTAACCAGACTGGGAGACACTTCCCAGTAGGGGCTGACAGATACCTCATACAGGAGAGCTCTGGCTGGCATTTGGTGGGTGCCCTCTGGGACAAAGCTTTCAGAGGTAGGAAAAAGCAGAAATCTTTGTTGTTCTGTAGCCTCTGCTGGTGATATACAGGCCAACAGAGTCTGGAGTGGACCTCCAGCAAACTCAAGCAGACCAGCAGCAGAGGGTCCTGACTGTTCAGAGGAAAACTAACAGAAAGAAATAATATCAACATCACCAAAATCAAAGACCAAAGGTAGGTAAATCCATAAAGATGGGGAGAAACCAGTACAAAAAGGCTGAACATTCCAAAAATAGAACGCCTCTTCTCCTCAAAAGGATCATAACTCCTCATCAGAAAGAGAACACAACTGGACAAAGAATGAGTTTGATGAATTGACAAAAATAGGTTTCAGAGGGTGGGGAATAACAAACTCTTCTGAGCTAAAGGAGCATGTTCTAACCCAATGCAAAAAAGCTAAGAATCTGGAAAAAAAGTTAGACAAATTTATAACTAGAATAAGCAGCCTACAGTAGAACATAAATGACATGATGGAGCTGAAAAACACGGCACAAGAACTTCATGAAGCATACATAAGTATCAATAGCTGAATCAACCAAGTGGAAGAAAGGATATCAGAGACTGAAGATCAACTCAATGACATAAAGCAAGAAGACAAAATTAGAAAAAAAAGATAATGAACAAAGCCTCCAAGAAATATGGGACTATGTGAAAAGACCAAATCTATGTTTGATAGGTGTACCTGAAAGTGATGGGGAGAATGAATCTAAGTTGGAAAACACTCTTCAGGGCATTATCCAGGAGAACTTCCTCAACCTAGCAAGGCAGGCCAACATTCAAATTCAGGTAATACAGAGACCACCACAAGGATACTCCTCGAGAAGAGCAACTCCAAGACACATAACATCAGATTCACCAAGGTTGAAATGGAGGAAAAATTGCTAAGGGCAGCCAGAGTGAAAGGTCAGGTTACCCATAAAGGGTAGCCCATAAGACTCACAGTGGATCTCTTGGCAGAATCCCTACAAGCCAGAAGAGAGTGGTGGTCAATACTCAACATTCTTAAAGCAAAGAATTTTCAACCAAGAATTTCATTTCCAGCCAAACTGAGCTTCATAAGCAAAGGAGAAATAAAATCCTTTACAGACAAGGAAATGCTGAGAGATTTTGTCACCACCAGGCCTGTCTTACAAGAGCTCTGGAAGGAAGCACCACATATGGAAAGGAACAGCCAGTATCAGCCACTACAAAAACATACCAAATTGTAAAGATCATCAATGCTATGAAGAAACTGCATCAACTAATGGGCAAAAATAACCAGCTAGCATCATAAAGACAGGATAAAATTCACATATGAAAATATTAACCTTAAATGTAAACAGGCTAAATGCCCCAATGAAAAGACACAGACTGGCAAATTGGATGAGTCAAGACTCAACGGTGTGCTGTATTGAGAAAACCCATATCATGTAAAAAGACACACATAGGCTCGAAATAAAGGGATGGAGGATGATTTACCAAGCAAATGGAAAGCAGAGAAAAAGCAAGGGTTGCAATCCTAGTCTCTGATAGAACAGACTTTACACCAACAAAGATCAAAAGAGACAAAGAAGAGTGTTACATAGTAGTAAAGGGATTAATGCAACAAGAACTAACTGTCCTAAATATATATGCACCCAATACAGGAACACCCAGATTCATAAAGCAAGTTCTTAAGGACCTACAAAGACACTTTGACTCCCATATAAAAATAGTGGGAGGCTTTAACGTCCCACTGTCAATATTAGACAGATCAATGAGACAGAAAATTAACAAGGATATCTAGGACTTGAACTGAGCTCTGGACCAAGCAGACTTAATAGACAGCTACTCTCCAACCCAAATCAACAGAATATACACTCTTCTTAGCACCATATTGTACTTATTCTAAAATTGACCACATAATTGGAAGTAAAACATTCCTCAGCAAATGCAAAAGAATGGAAATCATAACAGTCTCTCAGACCACAGTGCAATCAAATTAGAACTCAGGATTAAGAAACTCACTCAAAATTGCACTACATGGAAACTGAACAACTTGCTCCTGAATGACTACTGGGTAAATAATGATATTAAGGCAGAAATAAAGATGTTCTTTGAATCCAATGGGAACAAAGATACAACATACCAGAATCTCTGGGACACATATAAAGCAGTGTGTAGAGGGAAATTTATAGCACTAAATGCCCATAAGAGAAAGCAGGAAAAATCTAAAATTGACACGCTAATATCATAATTAAAAGAACTAGAGAAGCAAGAGTAAACAAATTCAAAATCTAGCAAAAGACAAGAAATAACTAAGATTAGAGCAGAACTGAAGAGAGATACAAAAACCCTTCAAAAATCAATGAATCCAGGAGCTGGGTTTTTTAAAAGATTAACAAAATATATACACCGCTAGTCAGATTAATAAAGAAGAAAAGAGAAGAATCAGATAGATGCAATATAAAATGATAAAGGGGATATCACCACCAATCCCACAGAAATACAAACTACCATCAGAGAATACTATAAACACCTCTATGCAAATAAATTAGAAAATCTAGAAGAAATGATAAATTCCTGGACATATATACCCTCCCAAGACTAAACCAGGAAGAAGTCGAATGCCTGGATAGACCAAAAACAAGTTCTGAAATTGAGGCAGCAATGAATAGCCTACAAATCAAAAAAACTCCAGGACCAGATGAATTCACAGCTGAATTCTACCAGAGGTACAAAGACGAGCTGGTACCATTCCTTCTGAAATTATTCCAAACAATAGAAAAAGAAGGAATCCTCCCTAACTCATTTTATGAGACCAGCATCTTCCTAATACCAAATCTGGCAGAGAGACAATTAAAAAAAGAAAATTTTAGACCAATATCCCTAATAAATATCAATGCAAAATCTTCAATAAAATACTGGCAAACCGAATCCAGCAGCACATCAAAAAGCTTGTGCTCCACGATCAAGCTGGCTTCATCCCTGGGATGCAAGGCTGGTTCAACATACACAAATCAATAAACCTAATCCATTACATAAACAGAATCAATGACAAAAACCACATGATTATCTCTGTAGATGAAGAAAAGGCCTTGGCCAAAATTCAACAGCCCTTCCTACTAAAAACTCTCAATAAACTCGGTATTGATGGAACGTATCTCAAAATAATAAGAGCTATTTACGACAAACCCACAGCCAGTATCATATTAAGTGGGCAAAAGATGGAAGCATTCCCTTTGAAAACCAGCACAAGACAAGGATGCCCTTTATCATCACTCCTATTCAACACAGTATTAGAAGTTCTGACCAGGTCAATCAGGCGAGAGAAAGAAATAAAGGATATTCAAGTAGGAAAAGAGGAAGTCAAATTGTCTCTGCAGATGACATGATTGTATATTTAGAAAACTTTATTGTCTCAACCCAAAATCTCCTTAAGCTGATAAGCAACTTCAGCAAAGTCTCAGGATACAAAATCAATGTGCAAATATCACAAGCATACCTATACACCAATAACAGAAAGAGATCCAAATCATGAGTGAACTCCCATTCACAATTGCTACAAAGAGAATTAGATATCTAGGAATACAGCTTACAAAGGATGTGAAGGACCTCTTCAGAGAGAACTACAAACCCCTTCTCAAGGAAATAAGAGAGGGCACAAACAAATGGAAAAATATTCCATGCTCATAGATAGGAACAATCAATATCATGAAAATGACCATACTGTCCAAAGTAATTTACAGATTCAGTGCTATCTCCATGAAGATACCATTGACTTTCTTCACAGAATTGGGAAAAAAATACTTTAAATTTCATATGGAACCAAAAAAGAGCCTGCATAGCCAAGACAATCCTAAGCAACAAGAACAAAGCTGGAGGCCTCATGCTATGTGACTTCAAAGTATACCATAAAGCTACAGTAACAAAAAAAGAATGGTACTGGTACCAAAACAGATATATAGACCAATGGAACAGAACAGAGGCCTCAAAAATAACACCACACATCTACAGCTATCTGATCTTTGACAGAACTGACAAAAACAAGCAGTGGGGAAAGGATTCCCTATTAAATAAATGGTGTTGGGAAAACTGGCTAGCTATATAAAGAAAACTAAAACTGTACCCCTTCCTTATACCTTATTTAAAAATTAACTAGAGGTAGATTAAATATTTAAACATAAGACCCCAAACCATAAAAACCCTAGAAGAAAACCTGAGCAATACCATTCAGGACATAGTCAAAGACTTCCTAAATAAAATGCCAAAAGCAATGGCAACAAAAGCCAAAATTGACAAATGGGACCTAATTAAACTAAAGAGCTTCTGCACAGCAAAAGAAACTACCATCGGAGTGAACAGGTAACCTACAGAATGTGAGAAAAATTTTTGCAATCTAGCCATTTGATAAAGGTCTAATATCCAGAATCTACAAAGTGCTTAAATTTACAAAAAAAACACAATCCTATCAAAAAGTGGGTGAAAGATATGAACAGACATTTCTCAAAAAAAGACATTTATGTGGCCAAAAAACGTGAAAAAAGCTTACAATCACTGGTTATTCGAGACATGTAAATCAAAACCACAATGAGATACTATCTCATGCCAGTTCGAATGGTGATCATTAAAAAGTCAGGAAACAACAGATGCTGCCAAGGATGTGGAGAAATAGGAACAGTTTTACACGTTGGTGTGAGTGTAAATTAGTTCAACCATTGTGAAAGACAGTGTGGCCATTTCTCAAGGATCTAGAACCAGAAATACCTTTTGACCCAGCAATCCTATTATGAGGTATGCACCCAAAGGTTTATTAACCATTCTACTATAAAGACATGTGAACATGTATGTTTATTGCAGCACTATTTACAATATAAAAGACTTGGAACCAACCCAAATGTCCATCAGTGATAGACTGGATAAAGAAAATATGTTAAGTATACACCATGGAATATTACACAGCCGTAAAAAATGAGTTAACATCCTTTGCAGGGACATGATGCTGAAAACCATCATTCTCAGCAAACTGAAACAGGAACAGAAAATCAACCATGACATGTTCTTACCTCATAATTGGGAATTGAACAATAAGAACACATGAACACAGGGAGGAAAATATCACACACTGGGGCCTGTTGGTGGGTGAGGGGAAAGGAGAGGGAGAGCATTAGGACAAATACCTAATGCATGTGGGGTTTAAAACCTAGATGATGGCGTGAAAGGTGAAGCAAACCACTGTGGCACATGTATACCTATGTAACAAACATGCACATTCTGCACATGTATCCCAGAACTTAAAGTAAAAAAAAACAAAAACAAACAAAAAACCAAAAAGCAGAACTAAAAGATGTATTATATGAGAAAGTAATTTGCAACCTGCAATATATTACATGCATTAGGAATTATTAAAAAACAAAATAAAGCAAAACAAAACCAACCCACATATCTGAGTCAGAAGTGTTATGCTGAGCAACTGAGTAGAGAGTAGGAAAAACATTGTTCTTTTTTCTTTCTATCTTTTTAATGCTCAAGGGAATTGAAAGCGGGAACTCAAAGAGATATTTATACACTCATCTTCATAGCAGCATTATTCACAACAGTCAAAAGGTAGAAGCCACCCAAGTGTCCATAGATGTATGAATGAATGAACAAAATGTAGTGTATATACACAATGGAATAATACTTAATCTACAAACAGAGGGAGGGATTTGGGCCAAGATGGCCACCTAGAACCAGCTACAGTGCATGGTTCTCATGCATAGGAAAAAAATGGGTGAGTAAATACAGAGTTTTCAACTGAAACATCCAGGTACTTGACCAATGGAGACTAATCAAGGAGACAATGTGACCCATGGAGAATGAAGAAATCCAAGGCAAAATAATGGCCCATCTGGGAGCAAAATGGAACCAAGGCAATTTCCCCCACTCAGGGAAACCATGGTAACCCTTGGAAACCATACTTCTCCAATAGACCTTTGCAACCCTTGGGTTAGGAGAGCCCCTTGTGAATTCACTCTGCCAGGGCCTTCAGTCTGACATACAGTTCTGCATGGAGTCTCATCAGAGCAGCCACTCAGGTATGCATGTTGGCCCAGGAGCTTTACATACTCCAGCTCTGGACTTCCCAGCAAAAGTGACTGCAACTCCAGCAAGGCAGGAGGTTAGACCTACATGCATGCCCCAAGGAAGGGGATGAATCCAGGGTACTGAGCAGCAACACTTGGAAGACCCCACTTCCATGGTGCCTCAAAGGATAAGACCCACTGGCTTGGAATACCAGCCTAAACACTGACAATAGTATTGCCCCAGCACAGCATAGCTGCTCTGCCGAAATGTGGCCAGATTGTTTCTTTAAGTGGGTCCCCAAACCATTCTTCCTCACAGGGTGTGACCTCCCAATCAGGGCCTCCTGTCACCCCCACTGGTGTTGTCTTGCTGACAAAGATTTGAATTCTTTCTGGGGTGCAGTTCCCAGAGGGAGGGATGGACCACCATTTTTGCTGTTTGGGTGACTTAGACAATCTAGCCTGTGGCCTTTGGAGAGCCTATGCTGACCAGGGCAGAAGCAATACTCCAGCACAGCATGGCTGCTCTATGAAAATGTGACTAGATTGCTTCTTTAAGTGGGTGGTTGATCCCATTCCTCCTCCCATCTGGGGCCTTCAGCCACCCCTACTGGTGTTCTCCACCTGACAGAGATTTGAATTCCCCTCAGGACAGCATTCCCATATGATGATGGAGGGGTGGACCATCATCTTAGCTATTTGGGTAACAGCTATTCCACTTTGTGGGCTTTGGAGAGTCCAAATTGACCCCAGGTGGAAGAGATCCCCTAGCACAGCACAGTTGCTCTACCAAAACAGGGCCAGAGTGCTTCTTTAAGTAGGTCCCTGATTTATTCCTTCTCACTGGATAGGACCTCCCAACTGGGACCTCCAGTCACTCCTGCCATTGTTCTCTGGCCAACAGAGATTTGAAAATTTCCGGGACAGAGCTCTGAGAGGAAGGGGTGGGCTGCCATCTTTGCTGTTTGGGCAACTTAGCTGTTCCAGCCTCCAGATTTTGGAGAGCCTGAGCCAATTGGGGGCAGAAGCAGTACCCCAGCACAGCATAACTACTTCATGAAAGCATGGCCATACTGTGACTTTAAGCAGGTCTCTGATCCCAATCCTCCTGACTGGGTGAGACTTCCCAACTGGGGTCTCTAGCCACCTCCCACAGATGTGTTCAGGTTGGCAACAGGTCCATAGCTCCTTGAGACAGAGCTCACAGAGGCAGAGGCAGGTTGCCATCTGTTGTTTTTCAGCCTTCACTGGTGATAACTTCAGGTACTAGAAAATCCAAGGTAACTAGGGATTGGAGCAGACCCCCAGCAAACCACAGCAGCCCTTTGAAAAAGTGGCCAGATAGTTAAAGGAAAACAAAAATCTCATCCAAAGGTCAGCAACCTCAAATATTGGTGGTAGATAAGTCCACAAAGATGAGAAAGTTTCAGTGCAAGAATGCTGTAAACTAAAAAACCCAGAGTGTCTTCTTTCCTCCAAATGACCACATCACCTTTCCAGCAAGGATCTGGAACTGTGCTGAGGCTAAGATGATTAAAATGACAGAAGTAGAATTCAGAATATGGATAAAGACGAACTTCACTGAGTTAAAGGAACATGTTGTAACTCAATGCAAGGAAGCTAAAAGCCATGATAAAACATTTCAGGAGCTAACAGACAAAATAGCCAGTATAAAGAAGAATGTAACTGAACTTATATAACTGAAAAACACAATAAAAGAATTTCATTATACAGTTACAAGTATAAATAGCAGAATAAACCAAGCAGAATAAAGAATCTCAGAGCTGGAAAAACTGTCTTTCTGAAATAAGACAGGTAGGCCAGGCATGGTGGCTCATGCCTGTAACCCCAGCACTTTGGGAGGCTGAAGTGGGTGGATCACTTGAGGTCAGTAGTCCAAAACAAGCCGGATCAACATGTGAAACGAGGTCAGTAGTCCAAAACAAGCCTGATCAACATGTGAAACCCCATCTCTACTAAGAATACAAAAATTAGCTGGCATGGTGGTATGTACCTGTAATGACAGCTACTTGGAAAGCTGAGGCATGAGAATCGCTTGAACCCAGGAGGTGGAGATTGCAGTGAGCTGAGATCATGCCACTGCACTCCAGCCTGGGTGACAGAGTGAGACTCTATCTAAAAGAAAAAAGACAGACTGAATCTATGATTGATTGGTGTACCTGAAAGAGATGGGGAAAATGGAAATTTGGAATACATATTTCAGTGTGTCATCCATGAGAACTTCCTGAAACTAGCTAGACAAGCCAACATTCAAATTCAGCAAATGCAGAGCCCCAGTAAGATACTCCATAAGAAGATTGTCCCCAAGACACATAATCATCAGATTCTCCAAGGTTGAAATATAAGAAATAATGGTGAAGACAGATGGAGAGTCTAGATCACCTATAAAGGGAAGCTCATCAGACTAACATCACACCTCTCAGTGAAAACCTTACAAACAGAAGAGATCGGGACCCAAAATTCAATGTTCTTAAAGAAAAAAATTCCAACCCATAATTTTATATCTGGGAAACTAAGCTTCATAAGTGAAAGTGAAATAAGAACCTTTTCAGACAAGCAAATGCTGAGGGAATTTTTTTTACCACCAGACCTGTCTTATAAGAGCTCCTAACAGAAGCAGTAAATATAGAAAGGAGACACTGTTACCATTACATGACACATTGACATATACAGACCAGTGACAATATAAAGCAAACAATTAAGAAGTTTGCAAAATAACCAGCTAACATCATGATGACAATATCAAATCCCCACATATCAATACTAACCTTAACTGTAAATGGGATAAATGCCCCAATTAAAACAACAGAGTGGCAAGCTGAATAAAGAACCAAGATCCATTGGTATGTCGTGTTCAAGAGACCCAGCTCACATGGAGTGACACCCATAAGCTCAAAATAAAGGGATTAAGGAAAATCTACCAGGCAAATGGAAAACAGAAAAAAGCAGGGGTTGCAATCCTAGTTTCTGACAAAATAGACTTTAAACCAACAAAGCTCAAAAAAGACAAAGAAGGGAATTACACAATAGTAAATGGTTAATTCAACAAGAAGAGCTAGCTGTTCTCTCGCTATATATGCACCCAAACAGGAGCACCCAGATTCAAAAAGCAACTTGTTAGAGGCTTTCAAAGAGACTGAGACTCCCACACAATAATAGTGAGAGACATTAACATCCCAGTGACAATATAATATAGATCATTGAGACAGAAAATTAATGAAGATATTCAAGAGCTGAATTTAGCACTGGATCAAATGGATCTGATGGATATCTACAGATCTCTCTACCTCAAAACAATAGAATATACATTCTTCTCATCAGCACATGGCACTTACTCTAAAATCAATCCCATAATCAGAACTAAAACACTCCTCAGCAAATGCAAAAGTACTGAAATCATAAGAAACAGTCTCTTGGACCACAGCACAATCAAATTAGAACTCAACACTAAGAAATTTATTCACAACTATACAATTACATAGAAATAGAAATAACCTGCTCCTGAATGACTCTTGGGTAAATAATGAAATTAAGGTAGAAATCAACTTTGCTAGTAATGAGAAAAAATATACAATGTAATATAATCTCTGAGACACGGTTAAGGCAGTGTTAAGAGGCAAATTTATAGCGCTAAATACCTACATCAAAAAATTGGAAAGATCTCAAGTTAACAACCTAACATCACAACTCAAAGAACTAGAGAACTAAGTGCAAACAAATCCCAAAGACAGTAGCAGACAAGCGATAATGATAATCAGGGCTGAACTGGAGATAGAAACACAAAACGTATTCAAAAGATCAACAAATCTAGGAGCTGGGTTTTTTTTTTCAAAAAATTAATAAAATATATAGACCACTAGCTAGATTAATAAAGAAGAAAAGATATGATTCAAATAAAGACAATCAAAAATGACAAGGGGAATATTACTACCGACCCCAAAGAAATACAAATAACCATCAGGGAATATTATGAACACCTCTATGCACATAAACTAGAAAATCTAAAAGAAATGGATAAATTCCTGTACACACACACCGCCCACTAAGATTGATCCAGGTAGAAACTGAATCTGTGAATAGACTAATAACAAGATCTGAAATTGAATCAGTAATAAATAGCCTGCCAACCAGAAAAAGCCTCGGACCAGATGGATTCAAAGCTGAATTCTACCAGAGGTACAAAGAAGGGCTAGTATCATTTCTACTGAAACTATTCCAAAACACTGAAAAGGAAGGACTCCTCCCTAACTCATTGTATGAAGTCAGGATCATCCTAATACCAAAACTTGGCAGAGATATAACAAAAAAAGATAACTTCAGGCCAATATCCTTGATGAACATTTATGCAAAAATCCCCAATAAAATACTGGCAAACTGAATCCAGCAGCACATAAAAAAACTTACTCTCCATGATCAAGTAGGCTTCATCCCTGGGATGCAAGGTTGGTTCAACATATACAAATCAATCAATGTGATTTAACATATACAAATCAATCAATGTGATTTATCACATAAACAGAACTAAAGACAAAAAACTATTATTATCTTAATAGATGCAGAAAAAGGCTTTTAATAAAATTCAACATCCTCTAAAGTTAAAAACTCTCAATACACTAGGTATTGAAGGAAAATACATGAAAATAATAAGAGCCATCTATGATAAACCCAGAGCCAACACCATACTGAATGGGCAAAGGCTAGAAGCATTTCCCTTGAAAACCAGCACAAGACAAGAATGCCCTCTCTCACCACTCCTACTCAACATAGTATTGGAAGTTCTGGCTAGGGCAATCAGGCAAGAGAGAGAAATAAAGGGAATTAAAATAGGAAAAGAGGAAATCAAAATATCCCTGTTGGCAGATGACATGATCCTAGATCTAGAAAACCCCAAAGCTTCTTAAGCTGACAAGAAACTTCAGCAATGTCTCAGGATACAAAATAAATGTGCAAAATGGCTACCATTCCTATATATCAACAGTTCAGCCAAGAGCCAAATCATGAATGAACTCCCATTCATAACTGCCACAAAAAGAATAAAATACCTAGGAATACACCTAACTAGGAAGGTGAAATATCTCTACAATGATAACTACAAAACACTGCTCAAAGAAATCAGAGATGACAAAAACAAATGGAAAAACATTCCATGCTCATGAATACAAAGAATCAATATCATTAAAATGGCCATAATACCCAAAGAATTTATAGATCCAATTTATAGATTCAATGCTATTCCCATTAAACTACCATTGACATTCTTCACAGAACTATGAAATAACTATTTTAAAGTTCATATGGAACTAAAAAGGAGCCTAAATAGCCAAGATAATCTTGTAAATTTACAAGATTTAAGTTCCTTAAATTTACAAGAAAACAAACAACTCTATTAAAAAATGAGCAAATGACATGAATAGACACAAACAACCCTATTAAAAAGAAAGCAAAGGATATGATCAGACACTTCCCAAAAGAAGACATACATACAGCCAGCAAACATGAAAAAAAGCTCAACATCAGCAATCATTAAAGAAATGCAAATCAAAACCACAATGAGATACCATCTCATACCAGTCAGAATGGCTATTACTAAAAAAATAAATAAATAACAGATGCTGATAAGGTCATGGACAAAAAAGAACACATACACTGTTACTGGGAGCATAAATTAGTTCAGCCATTGTGGAATACAGTGTGGCAATTCCTCAAAGACCTAAAAACAGAAACACCATTTGACCCAGCAATCCCATTCCTGGGTATATACCCAGAGAATTATAAAGACACGTGCATGTGAATGTTCACTGTAGCACTCACTATTCACAATAGCAGACATGAAATCAACCCAAGTACCCATCAGTGATATAGACTGGATAAAGACAATATGGTACATGTACACTGTGGAATACTATGCAGCCATAAAAAACAATGAGATCTTTGCAGGGACATGGATGGAGCTAGGGGCCATTGTCTTTAGCAAACTAATGCAGGAACAGAAAACCAAATATTGCATGTTCTCACTTATAAATGGAAGCTAAATGACAAGAACACATGGATGTATAGAGGGCAACAACAAACACTAGGGCCTATTGGAGAATGGAAGCTGGGAGGAGGGAGAAAATCAGGAAATATAACTAATGGGTACTAGGCTTAATACACAGGCAATGAAATAATCTGCACAATACACCCTGATGGACACATATTTACCTACATAAAAAACCTGCATATTTACCCCTAAACTCAAAATATTTTTTTTAAAAGAAAGAGAATTCTGACACATGCTACAACACAGATGAAGCTCAAGTTCATTACACTAAGTGAAATAAGCCAATAACAAAAAGGCAAATACTGAATGATTCCCTTATATGAGATACCTAGAATAGTCAAATTCACAGAGACAGAAAATAGGATGATGGTTGCAGGGGTTGTGAAGGGAGAAATGAGGAGTTAGTGTTTCTTATTAGAACAGAGATTGCAAGATTTAAAAATTTTTGTGAATGAATAATGGTGACAGTGTCACAATAATGTGAATATACTTAAGGCTGCTGAATTATACTTTAAAATGGTAAATTTTACGTTATGTTATTTTACCAGCATTTAAAAATTTTGCCTAGAACTGTACATAAACATGCACTCCAGAGTACATGTAAAGCTGTAAAATCTGAGTAAGTTTGGAAGACTACATCAATGTCAATTTCCTGGTGGTGATATTTTATATGGTTATGCAGAATGTTATTATTAGGCGAGATTGGGTGAAGGGTACTCAGAATTTCTCTATATGATTTCTTACAGTTGTGTGTATGAATACACAGCTGTCTCAAAATAGAAAGTAAGTAAGAAAAAGAAAGATGAAGAACATACATAAATTTCTATTTTTGTAAGAGGGATGGAGGATTCCAGGAGAGGTGAGTTTCTGCATTTCAGTTTTCTGACTTTTAAAATGAGGATAATATCACTATTTTGTGGAAATGTAAGGGAATATCTGTGATGAGGACATGCACATGCTAGTAAAAGGATTACAGGGACATTATGTATGCTACCTAATCTAAAAAGGTGCACACACAAAAAAATCTATATATCTATACATGGAAAAAGGGAATGATAAAACAAATATGACAAAATGTTAACATTCTTGGTAATCCCAATTATTTTAAGCTTTTCTATAAATTTCTAATTATTTCAAAGTAAAAAATAAAAGCTGAAAAAGAGATGGGATTCCTATACCAAAATTAATAAAATTATATTTCTTTAAGGATACAAAAATATAAAATAATTAGCATTAAATTATGCTAATAATTTTATATTACCAAACTTATACAATACTCAGAGGAAAAATCATAATATTAATTATTGGTATAACCACAAAAATGACATTAAATAAACATTCAAAAAAAGTTAGTACACCCAAATAATATAAAAGCAGAACTAGAGGGCTGGGTGTGGTGGCTCACGCCTGTAATCCCAGCACTTTGGGAGACTGAGGCAGGCTGATCACCTGAAGTCAGAAGTTTAAGACCAGCCTGGCCAACATGGCGAAACCACATCTCTACTAAAAATACAAAAATTAGCTGGGTGTGGTGGAAAGTGCCCAGTCCCAGCTACTTAGGAGGCTGAGGCAGGAGAATCACTTGAACCTGGGAGGCAGAGGTTGCAGTGAGCTGAGATTGCACCACTGCACTCCAGCCTGGGTGACAGAGCAAGACTCCGTTTCAAAATAAATAAATACAAAAGTTATAGAACTAATAAATCTAAGAACTGCTTCTCTGAAATAACATTGACAAACTATTACCTAAACTAATTGACTAAAATATACATAAAATAAATTATCATAAAGGAGGAAACAGATTCACAGCAAGTTATTGAAATCTATTTTAGTCTATTCAATTAAAGTAAATTTTAAAACTTTGATGAAAGGTTTAAGAGACCAATTTTAATGATAGAAATTGAGCAAGTTGTCAAATATCTAACCTCTACAAATTGGTCTAAACCCAAGTGGTTTAACAGGGGATATCTGCTAAATCTTTGGAATTAGATTATTTAAATGTTACTTAAATTACTCTAAAGTATCAAAATATAAGAAAACCTTCCCAAAAAACTTCTTGTGAAATAAGCATAATATTTATACCAAAGCTTGGCAAAGTGATAAGAGAAAGAGACTCTGCCTTTAAGTGTGCTCTAGAGAGCTAGAGCTTTATCTCATTTGTTTGTGAATATCAATGCAAAATTCTTAAATAAAATGTTCCAAATACTAGCTAACAGAATCCAGCAGCATACCCAAATTATAATATACCAAGATCAAATTTATCCCAGATATACAAGGATCTTTCACCACTAGAAAATTGGTACTTCATCATATTAATAAATCTAAGGAAAAAAAATTTTATGATTATATACTAAAAGAAGAGTTATAAATATCTGTTATAAAAAGGAGGCTTTGTGTCTGATGAGGATGAGAACCACTGCTTAGAAAAGCTCATCTGTGTGCCTGAGACAAAAACTAAAATCTTTATTATATCATTTTGAAATAAGAAATAATGTAAATGTCCATCACAAATAAACCATGTTTTATACAATTTACATAATATATTATATATTTCATTTTACAGTGAATATCATACAGAAATTAAAATGAAAGAATTAGAGCAGTAATTGTCTGTGTGGCCCCTGAACAGACAGCAACACTTGGGAAAATAAAATTCTTGAGCCTCAATCCAAATCTACTGAATCAGGAACTCTGGTGGTGAGGCAGTAATATGTGGTTTAGCAAGGCCTCCAGGTGAATTGATTTAAACTTTGAAACCCACTGAATTAGAGCTAGATCTTCCTCTAAGGGTAAATCTTAGAAATATACTAATGATGGCCACTAATGAAAAACAAAACACAATACAATGTATACAGAATAATATCATATATTACAGTTGCATAATAGAATGTACAACAAGATTCCATACCAGGAGGCTATATTAGTCAGGGTCCTCCTTAGTAACATAACCAATAGAATTTGTAGATACATATATAGAGAGATGTATTTTAAGGAACTGACTTACATGATAGTGGGACTGGCAAGTCCAAAATTTGCAGGGCAAGCTGGCAATCTGAAACCCCAGGGATGGGTTCATCTTACAGCTCGAGTCTGAAGGCAGTATGGAGGCAGAATTCCCTCTTCTGCAGAGGACCTCAGTCTTTTTCTCTTAAAGCCTTCAACTGATTGGATGAGGCTCGCCCATATTTTAGAGGGTAATCTGCTTTAGTCAAAGCCCACTGATTTAAATGTTAATGTTACCTAGAAAATACCTTCACAATGACATCTAGGCTGGCATTTGACCAAATATCTGGCTACCGTGGCCTAGCCAGGCTGACACAAAATTAACCACTGCAAAGAGCAAATTTATTTTTTCTTATTACCCTCAAATTGAAGACTTGGCCCCAGCTGAATACAGAGATGTTTAATTACCTCCTAAATAGAGGGCTTGCTGTCGGAAGTGTGGTCTTTGGAGCCACAGCATCAGCATCACCTGGGAGCTTGTTGAAAATGCAGAGTTTAAAAAAATATATGACACATAACAACAAGGATGAATCTTGAGAGCATTTTACTACGTGAAATAAGGCAGTCACAAAAGGGCAAGTACTGTATGATTCCATTAATATAAGGTACCTAGAGCAGTAAGATTCATAGAGATAGCAGATTCTGGTTGCCACGGGCACAGGGTAAGGGCAGAGAAGTTAGTGTTTAATCAGTACAGAGTTTCCATTACACTTTTGCAAGATCAAAGAGTTCTGGAAGTTGATAGTGGTGATGGTTGAAAAACAATGTGTATGTACATAATACTACTGAACTGTACACTGAAAAATGATTATGATGGTAAATTTTGTTATGTGTATCTTACCACAACTAAATTTTTAAAATATAGAATTTCAGACCCCACCTAGACTTCCTCAATCTGAGTTTAACAAGATCTCCAGGAGTTTGTATACATATTAAAATTGGAGAAGCACTGGACTGGAAAGCCATCCTGCACAGGGTCGGCTCTCACCCCTCTCACCTGCACAGGGTTACACCTGTACACACACACAGTAAAGCTTTATACCTGGTTGCA
>PVKP010035885.1:0-22910 GCA_004027715.1 Plecturocebus donacophilus | reverse complement strand
TGTCTTAAAAAAAAAAAAAAAATAACTTCCCCTCTCTCTTTCTCCTTCTGAAAAAAAAATAAATAAATAAACTAAGTTTCTCCCAAAGTTAGTTTTGCCTATATCCAGTTATGAGCAAGGACAGTTTGAAGGGTAGAAACAAGAAGGAATCGATTAGATTGGTTCTCTTTCACAGTCATAATTTCTTCAGTTATAGTTTTTGCAAAGGCAGTTTCAGTCATAGAAACCTAGAAAGAGTAAGAACCTTGCCCAAGGTCACAGAGCAAGAAGGAGTTACAGCTGAGATATTTAGAGGTCCAGGCAATTCAACTGCAGACTCAAAACCCCAGAGCATGTTCTAATGAACTTGAAATGATGACCTTGCTTAGGGCACTTCAATACATCAATGTTTTTCCCTTTGCTTGTGTGTTAAGCAACCTCATATGTCACTTTACTCTCATAAGCATGTGCAGTGATATTGAAAGATACTATGCAGGAAACTCTAGTAATCTTTGCTGGGAAACACAGAATCCTCTCCACTTATCTCAGTGCACCTCTTACTAAGGAAACCTGTTTGTAGATCACTCATAATAGATCATGCCCTAATATGTATCATTATGAGACATGACAAGACTTCCTCCTTGACCAAACTTTAGTCAGGCTCCTTTGAGCCCTCTTCTGGACATGGCCTCAATTTTGGCCTACCTAGCCCAGCATTAGCACAAATCCTGTTAAGCCAGTTTAGCAAGAATCTCCCTAACCTTGACATCTAATCAAGTTCTTGTTTAAAATTTCATCTACTGATCCCCTTACTCCACTTACTGGTTATAAATTACCAGCTGTCCCTGCTGTGTTTGGAGTTGAGTTCATTTCTATATTGAAGACTCTCTCCCTTACTGCCGTATTCAAATACTATCTGTCTTCTCATTGTTAACAAGTGTCCAGTGCAAACATTTTCTTTTACAGGCCCTAACTTGCAGAAAGTTTTCACTCACATCTCTCAAAAAGAAAAGATAAAGTGACCATGTCTAACTTATTTTGGGCAGAAAACAAAACAACAATATATAGTTGTGCAACTATATAAAATAGATCATAAACCATCAGAGAAGACTATTTTATGTAACTTTCTATGTTGTATATTTTGCCATTATATTAACTCATATATTTCACTATCACTATTCCTCTTGTATATGCAGATAACTTATTTAATATTGGAAGAGACTTAAAAATCCACATTTTAATATGCCCAAATAAACAAGCTTAAATATTTTAATTGCATAAATATCTCCCCAAATGACTATTTTATATAATAGAAAGATGTCGGGCATGTGGCTCACACCTGTAATCTCAGTTCTTTGGGAGGTCAAGGCAGGCAGATCACCTGAAGTCAGGAGTTCAAGACCAGCCTGACCAACATGGAGAAACCCCATCTCTACTAAAAATACAAAATTATCTGGGCGTGGTGGCGCACACCTGTAATCCCAGCTACTCGGGACACTGAGGCAGGAGGTTAGCTTGAACCTAGGAGGCGGAGGTTGCAGTGAGCTGAGATGGCACCAATGCACTCCAGCCTCCATCTCAAAAAAAAAAAGAAAAGAAAAGAAAGATAGGGCTCAAAATAGGTAAACTTAATTTAAAAATAACTGTAAGTGTTAAGAAGCTCTAATAAAATATGTCAGCATGACCTTTATTCTTCTCCACGGGGTCACTCAAAAAAAGCAAAGCACTCTCTTTGAACAGTATATGGCTGCTCAAATTTTCTTGTTTCTTTTGTAATTCTTGATGTTTTAAACTCATTCTGTTCTAATTTTTAAAAGTTATTAAAAGAGTAAGTTATAGCAAATATTCAAACTATTATGAAATATGTAAAAAAAAATGGAATATTGTTCTTAATTGTATCCCATAAAAATATTTTCGACCATATTTATATACATCTACATATGTTTCAAATATGCATTCATGTCAAGAATGTTCTTCTACAGTTTCTTTTTTATTTAACAATATATCAAGATATACTGGACATCTTTCCAAGGCATACAGCTCCACCATAGTCTGATTTAAAGCCTCAAAACCTACTTTTAAAGTAGCAGTCATTCTTTAAGTTATATGACTATTACATAAACTGATATTTATGATTTCACTAGATTTCTATTAATCTTTCTATTAATGACAAAGTTATAATGCACCCAGGGGCGGGGAGGGGGAAACAAATATAATACCTACCAATTGAGAAAGAAAAGAAAATCTCCAGCTGGAGTCACTCACCACTGTGCAAGTCTAAGGGTGAAATGACAGCCTGAATTTAAAGGAACTCTGCAAGGAAATACTCCACCATCACCTAGCTGCATGATTTCATAGCTAGCATAAAATACATTGCGAATAACAAAGTAGTCATATTGAAAGCTAGTTTGGGGGAAGACAATTGTTAAAGAAAAAGCCAATCATCCCAGTCATGTCAGGGGTCTGAGGGTTATGGAAACAGGCTCTATCAGGACTAAGGCTCAGGAAATGAAGTGTAACAGGTCAAGTACTGTATCAATTTGGGGCAAGCCACTGGGCAGAAGAGCTCCTGGCATGGGTCAGTGCCCTAGCAGAAATGAAGGAGGATATAAATAGATCTAATTAAAAGCTATCCCCTTTTGTAGGTCACTATGGCCTTAAAAGAAGACAGGCAGGCCGATCTGCCTATCTTACGGCTAAGGTCAGGAAAAAAAAAATAACCACAGTAACAACAACACACAAAAAAAACAACTCTTAGCCTCTGTGGCTGGCAGTGGAATGAGTAACTGGTGAAAAGAATACTGTAATGTTCCATAATCACAAGTAAGAGATTATGTAGAGAAACTTACGTCAATTACTTGGCAGATGCAATTCAATTTCTGTTATAGAAATGTGGAGAAAGTTAACTATTCTAATTCATCATGGCTAAGCTTCCAGAGGCCTCAAGAATCAGGGAGTTAAAAGACTGTTTAGACAATTTAGGGAAAGATCATCTGAGGCAAACTTTGTTTTGTAATCTAAATTAGCTAGGTTGACAGGATACATTAAATTAATTCACAAGATGGATCCAAATTTCAAATATTTACTGAACACTCTATATTTAAAACACTGTGCTAAGTTTATTCACTAATTTTTTCTAATCTAATTGAAGCAACAATTATCCTAGAGGGGTATTAAGGAGACCATTGCTCCGAGGAAAGAGCTGACTTGCCAGAAATCATTGTTAGCAAACAGAGGAGCCCTATTTGAACCCAGTTCTCCATATTCCAGAGCTGTATAATTGCTAAATGTTCTACTTCTCTTGTCAGAAGTCGGTTCTGTGACATGTGGTGTTTGGTAATACACAGTGACCTGTGTTACTTTTCTTGCAGTAGAATCAACTGGTGAAAAGCCCACAGGTTTGCCTATGGGAAACCAGGGTTTTAGCCACAGAATTACCATTAGCTGTGTAATTCTAGGCAGGCCAACTCTCCTGGTTTTTATTTCCTGTGAAATAAGTGGATTGGTAAAAATCATTAAAGGTGTTTTCTAACCCCAAAGTGCAAATTTTAATGGTTATTAGTATCATTTATGTGAGTTTCAATCCAGATTTAATAAATGTGTTTTGAAAACCCACTAAGTACAACAGATATTGTACTAAATATTCTTCTAAAATGTAGACAGTTTATCCTCCTAACAATCCCATGGGGCAGATAGTATTGCTTCTATTTTACATATTTTAAAAATCCAGAATCTCAGAGAGTGTAGAAAAATATGCTCTCATTGATTATAAATGACAAAGCCATAATATAGCTAGGTATTCTGGCAACAAGTTCAATGCTTCTATCACTACCACCCAGCTGTCTCTTAGTCATGGTGGATGAATTTAATTTATATCTGCTCCATTACCTCACAATTCTATCTCAGGACCATTGTAGCAGTAGGGATTTTAGGGAAAACAATGTAGAAAAATTCAAAATCAAGCTTTTTAAAAAAAGTTACAGTAAACTAAAATATTTGACAGTAAGTGTAAGTGGTCATAACTTTAATCAGCCCAAGACATTCACAGGAAGAAAATCTGTTACAGCATTTGTATTCCTAAACCCAAAACAACAAATATAATCTGACTAGGGAAAGGGAGATGTGATGACAGCTTTGTGACCCTAAAATTTGATAGACTTTCTAAATGCAGCTTTTATATTTTACCTTTTATTCAGTTTTAAAGACCTGTTCTTGCACTACTAAAAAGACACCATAGTACTTGGTGCCTGGGTTGCAAGACTAGAAGAAAATACTCAAACAGGCATCCTGTATTAATGCCTTCTTTCTTTGAAGAAGCATCTAGATTTCTACATTTTGGAGTTCTCTTTTTTTGCTCTTGTGCAAGAGATTTAAGTTCTTTAAATACTGAAAATAACATTTCTTAAGAGATAAGTAAAAATTAGATTCACAGATATTATTCTAATAAACAGCATGGTACATGTTCATTAAATAGTCAAAGATACACACACACACACACACACACACACACACACACACACACAGCTACTTCCCCTTTTAAAAACTACTCACTGTAGGCTAGGTGCAGTGGCTCACGCCTGTGATCCCAGCACTTTGGGAGGCCATGGTGAGTGGATTACTTGAGATCAGGAGTTCGAGACCAGCCTAATCAACAGGGTGAAACCCTGTCTCTACGAAAAATACAAAAAAAATTAGCCAGACATGGTACTGGCAGGTGCCTATAATCCCAACTACTCAGGAGGCTAAGGCAGGAGAATTGCTTCAACCTGGGAGGTGGAAGTTGTGGTGAGCAGAGATTGCACCACTGCACTTCAGCCTGCGTGACAGAGTTAGACTCCATCTCAAAAAAAAAAACCACACACTGTATAAGATTATTATAACTATGGTAATCTTTTTAAAAATTGCAACAGAAGTGTTAAGGATATGTGTTTGTAAGTATGCTCACTTTTCTTGGTAATATGTTGGAGAACTGTGACCTCCAAATGTTGAAAATTGCTACTTAGATATAGTGCTAAAAAGTTAAACTCTACCAAAACTAGGTGAATCATAATCTAGAACATGGATAAACTTTTATTTTTGTTGGGCTCAATACTAACAGCGACTATTAAGTTATTTATGTGGACATTTGTACTAAATGCTGTAAGATAACATGTTGAATAACGTGTCATTCACTAATCACATTGAACAATACAATACCTGGAGCATGCAAAAATAGGCGTACCATCATCAAATCAACTGATCTTTTTTATTGTTGAAATTTGTGTATCATAGATGAAACATTATTGGCTAAATGAGATATTATGTAATTTATGCTACTTTTATAAAAAAGTAATAGTCTAGGCAAAAATGATCATTTCTTGCCCTTTTATTGAGAATATAGCATAGTGATGAGGCTTTAAATTCATGTTAATGCCTAAAGACCTAAAGTCATTTCTCTGACTATCTTAGTTATATAGTTGCTCTCTATATATTACCTTCACATTTTATTGATTTATTTAAAATGATCCTTCTTATAATAGTATTTGTATTTGTATTTATAACATTTCCTCAAATAGGTCTAAATCTCTTAAAGACTTTAAAAGATTAGTCTAGCTGCTGAATAAAAAATGACTTGGAAGATGAGACTGAGAGCAGAAATAGTCCAAGGACCATAACAGTTCATGCTTTGGGCAGAAATAGAGCAAGTGGTGTAGATTTTAAATTTATTTGAAATGAACAGATCATGAACACTTAATCATTTGGAGTTGTAGGTGGATAGACACTTGTCAAGAATAAATCTGATATTCCAAAAGTCAAAAATTGGGTCAATCATGGTAGAACTTTATTAAGTGGAAAGATAAAAATAGCAGTCTTGGAGATGGAAAGCAAGGGATGTCATTAGTTTTTTGGTTCATATTAAGTTGGAGAAGCCTGTAGGAAATGCTGGGGAAAATGGCACATATCTGGCTATAGGAGTGAGAAGTCAGAACAGTTTTCTGAGTTTAAGAAATCTGGGAGTTCTCACCACAGAAATTGCTTGATAAACTATAGTGAACTAACCAAGCAAAAGATTATAGAGCCAGGTGCAGTGGCTCATGCCTGTAATCCCAGCACTTTGGGAGGCCAAGACAGGCGGATCACAAGGTCAAGAGATCGAGACCTCCTGGCTAACATGGTGAAACCCCATCTCTACTAAAAATGCAAAAATTAGCTGGGCGTGGTGGTGTGTGCCTATAGTCCCAGCTACTCAGAAAGCTGAGGCAGGAGAATTGCTTGAACCCAGGAGGCGGAGGTAGCAGTGAGCCAAGGTCATGCCACTGCACTCCAGCCTGGCAACAGAGCAAGACTCTGTCTCAAAAAAAAAAAAAAATTATAGAATAGGAATTTAAGAAGATCTTAGGCCAATTCTTCAGAACTCTGTTACTGGAAAACTGGGAAGAGGAGCAGAAATCATCAAGGGAGACAAAGAGAAAGAGCCAGAGGAACAGAGAAGAACATTTGGAGCCAAGAAAAGAGGCTATTCCAAAGAGGTGTTGTCAACAATATCGTATTCTACTAAGTCTTCTAATATAAATACAAAAAAAATTCAATTTCTTTCAGCATTATGGCAGTCATTGTTAACCTTAGCAGAGATCAGTGAAATGGAGGGAGCATGCATGCAAAGGAGATGAAAACCTCTTGCAAAAACTCTACAAAGTTTGACTGTGGAAAAGGGCAGAGGAGGAAAGTGGTAACTCTTTTAATCAGGAGGATTTAAACAAGCTGCCTCTACAGACAAACCCAAGGGCTTTACACAGTAACTGTTTGTTTTGTTCGTGCAGTGTTTAATGATGCCTCTCCCCAACCCTGTCCTGTCGTTCTACCAACTGGAACAGGTGACCTCTATGTTCACCAGGGCAGAGAAAGGATTTTTGGAAGAGTGACACATACTGATATTGTTACACATCGCTTTCACTCACAATCCATGGACCAGAGCCAGATTCATGGTACAGGGAAGTTATGAATCTTAGGAGCACACTTGGAATATCTGATGCATTTGTATAGTGTTTCTTTCAAAAAAAAACTCAAGCAGGATGTGTAGTCAAAAGATGTTTTTATTTGTTGGTTGTTTTATTTTGGTTGTCTATTTATCTTTAAGATGAGAAATACTAGAGCACATTTGTTATCTGATGGATCAAATAGAGAGCTGTAGAAGCATCAAAGAAAGAAATCTCAGAAGACAAATTTCACGAGAAGGCAAAGAGAATGGTATCCAAAACAGGGGAGCAATGGCCATTGGTATTTTCTCTGCTGAATCACAGTCCTAAAAGGAAACAATGGATGTGAGTTGAGGTATATTTATTAATTTGGTGTTGGAAGATGAAAAAGTATCCTTTTGACGATGTCTATTCCCTCACCATAATGTGAGGCAAGGTTATGAGCTGAAAGTTGAGAGATGGTGCAGGGTGGTGTGAAAGCCCAGAAGATTGAGGAGCATGGTAAAAGCATGAAATCATTTCTACGAAGAATGGAAGTCTCTCACTTGACAACCTATCTGGCTTATTTTCTGCCACAGTATTCAGTCCTCAAGTCATCCTAAAATATTTAACGTAACTCAAATATGCTATGTGCCTGCTCACGTTCCATGACTTTATTCTTGCTTTTCCTCTGCCTAGGCTGCTATCCCCAGTCCCACCTTATCTACCCGGTAAAATTTGACTCATCCTTCAGCTCTTAACTCAGGTATGGGATCTTTTATGAAGGCCTTTCTATTCCATCAGAAAGAGTTAGTTCCTTACCGTTCCTTACTCTTTCTCCTCCAGTAATCCACATCTCATGGACTCTAAGTTTCCTGAGATCATGAAACCTGTCTCTTCATCTTTATTCTTAGACATAGCACAGAACATTGTACAAAACAAAGATATGCTTATAATTGCTTTTGAACTAGCTGTAGACATTTAGTAGAATATAAACTATACTAAACATTGTGAATAAAGCTTATGACTCCAAAAATATGTTAGAAATATAAAATTTAATTAAATGTTTAAAATAGCATTCAAAATAGCAGAACAGGATAAAAATCAGCCCATATTTACTAAGAAAGGAGAGGTGTCTTCTGGCACACAAACAGTTCCAAGTCTGAAACACTGTAAATAACTAATTAAAAATTTTTTCTGTTGTAATAAAAATAAAAATGCCTTAAGCAGTCGAACCTGCTTTTCCCAACTCATTTAGCTCCTTCCTCACTGTGTAAATGCCCTTTACAAAATAGACATCAGCTTTGCAGAAGATATTTTTGAACAATTGAAATATGAAGCAAAAACTTTGTTAAGGCATGCCATCTGTTTTGGTTTTCTGGAGCCCAGTGATTTTATCTTTCCTGAGATTCAAACCACCTCACCCTTTATAGCAATTCATTAAAACTTCACTGCTGAAGGAAGGTGAACAGGGGAGTCACAACCATAGGATATGAATAATAGCTGCTTCTGCTCTGTTTTCTATACTCAAACCTCCCAATTAATTGAGGGTATTCCTACCACTTCAAAAAATTCTCCTCGGCTCTATGGCCTCTATGGGCAGGAAAATTTGAAACTAAGTTCCAGTTTAGCAACTACTCAATTCCTGACCAATCTACATTGATACAATTATGTCTTCCATACCATTGCACAAATGCAACTGAAATTACTACTAGTTGAATAATAAAGTATTTCAATATTTCTCAAAATCAGATTAAAATCCAGAGTTCCAAAGTTGCCACGACTGGGTGCACATTTGCACATTATTAGGAAGCAATATATAATTACTGGAGCAGTCCATGAAGCTCTCAAATGTATTTGGCTAAATGCAAATTTTTAGAACATAGTCTTTTATCCTTAATTAAATTACAAAATTAAATGTCACCTCCAAATTCGAGGAAGCCCCCTTTCCATGGAAACCCTGAAGTAAAACTCGGGTACAATAGGAAAACCACCGGTAACAAACGTGAGAGCCTCAGATCTCAGCTCACCATTCTGCCCTAACTAGCTGTGCAACACAGAGTGTCCTTGAGTCTCAGTTTCCTCAAATGTGAAATTAAGGTATGATACCTCTTGATTTCTAAGATCAGTTTCAGCCCTATAATTTGAAGAAATCAAAAGGCTACCCAAATAGTTTTTGTGTCTCATTATGAAACTTGTATGCCTTTATATTACCCAGTGCTGTGAAATCCAATAGGTCTTCAAGAAATGTTGAATAAGCTAATGAATGTCTAAATATAAACAGGTATATGACATTTGTAAGAGTCAATGAAACTGAAGAAAATAGAAAGGTGATGCCAGTATAATGGGTGGCTAGGAACATGAAAACTAAGAGAAATTAAATATTGTTTCCATTTGGTATGCTTATTCACTGCTGACTCATTCATCTACTACTTATTCCTGTTTCAAGTACTATTTGGTCCTAAATCAGTAGTGAAAGGAATTCTTAGACATTAAGGTTTCTGTTTTAGTTAATTAGTATTCAGCTCAGTGAATGGCATCAGAAAATTCTGAACAATTGTGGCTTAATTGAGAGAAAAGATTAGCTCTCATTCCATGGAAATGAGGCAGTTCAGAGCTAGTGGTGAAGCTCCATGACCATCAGAAACATAGGCTCCCTCTGTCCTTTGCTCTCTGATTCTTAAAAGGAAAAGTCTATCCTGCCGCCAAAATGACTAATCCAGCTCTAGCATTTCTGTATACAAAGACTTGTCTGTTTTGAGGACACATTCCCAAATTTGCACATATCATGTTCTCTTGCACCAAAGAGCATAGTCGCAAGGCCAGATAAAGATAGAAAGGAGGCTGAAAAGTTTATTCTAAGAGAAACTGTTTTTACCAGCAATTTTTTAGGGAATTGCCATTACTTTGGCAAACAGTAGAATGGGTATTGAGAGATGCTATCTCCTATTTGACTTCTAGCCTGTGTACATAATCTTGTTCTGGGCTATAAAGTAGCTTTTAGGAATACTTACCTACCCTTTTCTGTATCCCTCTCATTCTTGTAATAATTACGTGTTTCCTCCCAGACTTTTCTAACCTGCAGGAAACTGGCCTAATAAACTATTCAATTTTAATCTCAATGTGATATCTCACCAAAGAATGTCTGCATTTTCAGAGAAAATCTCATTAAGAGGTGAAAATTTAAGCCTAGAAATGAAATAAATGTTTCATTAAATAAAGTCTCATTAAATACATACCTCAGTGAAAAGAAGAGTTTTAGGAGACGCTCCTCCTGAGCAGCTAAAATGATGCTACTAAGCATCACCTATATCATCCAAAAATAGAAGCAGCCTTGGCAAGTGATTCTTGTATTTGCTCCAATAGTTATTTGCTCTGTTATTCCACTGTGCCATGGTCTTCTTCTTTTTGTCTTCTTATTAAATATTACAAAACTATGCAGTATGTAGCAGGGTTCTATTTTTATTTTAAAATTATAATTAAAGGAGATTATACATTTAACATCATTCAGGTTACAAGTTCACCAAAAATACAACTATCTTTCAAACTTTTAGTAGACACCAATTTAGGAACACTAATGTATTCACATGTGATTAATAATATTGAGCTTTAAGTGAATAATAACTACACTAATTAAAAGTGAAAATAATGACCTAAATGGCACCTATTACTAGAAGACATTCCAATTTACAGAAGAACTTCAGTCCTTAATATGCCACACTCTATCCAGCCCTTAAAGCACAGGGATTACTTTTATTACATATTGTGAGTTACTTACCATTTAGTCAATTCACTTTATAGCCACTATGGTCTACTGGGTGAATTCCAGACTTTAAATTAAATAGCCAAAGAGTATGACAGTGCTCAATGTCTATAAAATTCTGCATTTAAAACAATGTAGACTGCTTGAAAATTGTGCTAAAGCATCTGGTAGATGTTATTTCATTTAAACATGGTACATTTTTATCCTAAACTAAAAAGCTGGAAAATTGTAGAATTCATTTAAAGATATCACAGTTATGCTCAGGAGCTGGAAATAACTGAGACACGGTTCCATGACCACCTAGCCCACCAGTATGCTGATTCCGAAGAAACCGTTTGTTCACGGTTCCCAAAGCTACTCAATTTAGACTTGATCAGAGAGAAAGAATAGTACATAAAATTAGGAAAAGGATCAGTAAGGGGTATATTGAGTTTTTCAAATTTATTTCTTATAATGAAGTGAAGGAAAGAGTGAAAGGAAGAATATGTGTAGGTGTCATGTTGATTAGGGTGGTTGAAATTTTAATGTGCCTAAAACATATCTGAGAAGCTCTTTTTAAAACTTTTATTTTATGTTCAGGGGTAGATGTGAAGACTTGTATATAGGTTAACTTATGTCATGAAGGTTTGTGTACAAATTATTCATCACCCAGGTATTAAACCCAGAACCCAAAAGTCATGTTTTGTGCTCATCTTCTTCTTCCCAGCCTCCACCCTCAATTAGATCCCAGCGTCCGTTTTTCCCTTCCTTGTGTTCAGAAATTATCATCATTTAGCTCCTACTTATAAGTGAAAACATGTGATATTTGGTTTTCTGTTTCTACATTAGTTCACTAAGGATAATAGCCTTCCGCTCCATCCATGTTTCCACAAAAGATATGATTGCATTTTTTTTATGACTGTATAGTATTCCATGGTGTATATGTACCACATTTTCTTTATCCAATCTGTCACAATGGAAATTTAAGTTGATTCCGTGTCTTTACTATTGTTAGAGAAACTCTTAAAAATACAAATTCACACAAATTCCTAGAGGTCCATCTTGTAAATCTAGCAAAAAATGTAGAAACCTTTTTTTTTTTTTTTAATTACAAGAAAGCCAGATGATTCTTACAGAGGTTGTGGCAGGCAGAATAATGACTACTGCATTTCTCTAAAAAGCCCATGTCTTAATTTCTGGAACCTGTGAATATGGAAACTTATGTGGAAAAAGTAATTTTCCAGAAGTAATTATGGTAAAGAATCTTGAGATAGAGAAGAGTATCCTGGATTATACAGATGAGTCAAATCTAATCACATGAATCCTTAAAAGTAGGAAACTTATTCCAGGGGTGCTCAGAGGAAGGCATGACTACAGAAGAATGGTCAGAGATCTACAACCTTGCTGGCTTTGGAGATGGATGAAGGGTCCTATAAAACAAGGAATTTCAGTGGCTTCTAGAAGCTGGAAAAAGCAAGGAAACAGATTTTTCCCCAGAGCCCCAAGATAGGAACACAGCCTTGCTGACACATTGATTTTAGCTCAGTAAGACCTGTGTTGAACTTCTAAACTACAGAGTTATTTAGGTAATAAGTTTGTGTGGTTTTATGCTGCTATGTTTTGTGGTAATTTGTTACAGCCATAGCAGAAAACTAATACACAAGTGGTCTAAGAACCACACTTTGAATTTCTACTTAGCATTCAAAAACACTAAAATACAAAATCCAATGACATTTTAATAGAATAAGTGCAGCCTGTTTCTCAAAAGGGAAATGGTTTCTTTACTATATAACAATTGTTTAAATTCACTGATAGAGGTATTTTTTCTTCTTATGATGTGATTCTAAAGCATATAGGAAATCTTTATGATTTTCAATTTCATCAAAAACTAAAGAAAAAAAGAATAACGTGATATGAGGATGAGGAATCAAAGATTACAGGAGAAAGGAGGGAAATGATAAGAAAAAAAAACAAAAGAGAGAAACCGGGAGACTTTGGTGAAATTTATTGGGGTAAGCAGCCTGATAACATATTTTAATCCTTTCACATTACAAACACATACAAAGGCCTGACAAGCTAAGAAAAGCATATCATGAAGTGGCCTAAATGCCACAGCTGTTCTACAATGTAGTGTTATTTTTTTCTGAATATGCTATTATGTCCTATGAAGCACATGTGCATCAGTAATTCTTCTTCTGTTCTAAATTTGTCTCACTCTCACTGTTCCATATTCAATCAAAACTGTTTGCATCTCTCCTCCCAAAACATTTTAATTTTTTTTTAACTTCAGTGATAAAATATCTGAGCTTCCCAAACACTCTATGTTGCCCAAATCCTGGATTCTGAATCAATACATTTTTAAACCCAGTAACCCAAACACATTTTCTAAACCTCTTTTCTAGGGCTAACCACAAGTAAAATAAAATGAAGCATGTCTTTGAGTAAAGCATTTTATCTTGAAAAAGACCAGTCAGTCCCGTGGGTTGGAAAACCCAAGGCTATATAGAAAGTCACTAAATTGTTTGTAAGCATTGGGTAAGGATAATTTTGGGGCTATATGTGAGGTTTAGGTATCCATTATATTTCAAAACTTAAGATTAGGTTCAAAGAAACTGGCAGTTTGAACACATAGTAATTAATAAGTATATGACATAACCCTCTAGCTTGGTAAGAGAAAGTGGTCTTGGTGATTCTTTGACCTAACTGAACCTCAGCCTGGATCTAGCTAAATATGCCACCAACTTGGTGTGCTCTGTCTTAGGAAAGCTGTTTTTCTCACACCACATTTGTTTCAGTTGAAGGCTCTCATTACCAGAAGTGGTCAATACTTACTAACAAAAGCATTGTTATATAGAAATAACAACTAATTCCTGCTGATACAATAATCCACAGGGATCTTGGTCTATCATAAACCCTCTCTCCCTTTGTTAATATCTCAGTACACCTTTAATACTTTACTTCTCCTCCAGGCCACTCATCCAATGCCCCAATCATCCCAATGATCATTAAGTCAAAGCATTATGGATAATTCATGGATGCAGTTAGTTCTGTTATAATGCTTGTTCTGAAAATGTGAATTTTTTTCAATATGATTAATATGATAGAGAACAATTTGACCATAAAATAATTTTGAAAATGCTTATGTACGCTTTTGTCAGTAAGCTCTAAATATTTAGAGAATTGTTTTAAAAATTGGAACTACATCTAATGAAAGATTACAGTTTTGATCATTATGTCTCTTAAATCATCTTATAATCTGAAACACTTCATACTTGTTTTTTAATGATGCTAATATTTTTGGAGGGGGAATTGGGTTGTTTTCTATATGTCTTAGATTGTTTTCTAGGCTTATCTGATTATAAGCTCATGGTCTAATTAAACTTGTCACTCTCTCTGTAATATTTTCTGTAAATTGTCAGTTATGTCTAATGTCTTCATGAGAATCAGGTTAGATATTTTGGGATGAACACTTCATAGGTGATAAATATGAGCTTTTTTCTTTCTTTCTTCTTCATTTCTTCCTTTCCTCCTGCCTTCTATCAACTGGGTCTGTGATTCCACCAAGATTTCTAATGACAAGTCAAGAAAAATGTTTAATTCTTCCCTTTAATTACCAATTTTCAAAACAAGAATGGATAAAATGTTTTAAAAGTATGCATTGTAAAGTTATAGTAAAGTTAAAAAATTAGAAAGAAATATTTGTTATACATATTAGGGATAATGGCTAATTGCCCTTAAAAAAATCTCCTGTAAATCAATAAGAAGAAAACTAAAACTCCAGCAGCAAATGGGAAAAACAAACAGCTCTCATTACAGAGATATGAAAATCACTCAAACATAATATGCTCAGTATCACTTATTTCACCTATTCAATGAACAAATATCAAAGACACATCAATGCACAAATTTTATCAATATACAATAATACATATGACAATGATAAAAATATATTAAAATGATGGAAAGATACAGGTGTTCCTATGTGTTGCTACCAAAAGCCATTTGGTAATTGCCAACATGAAAATTCCACAGACACTTTGACCCAACAAGTCTCCTTCTAAGAATTTAGCCTATGGTTATTCCTATACAAACTCCAACTGGCTTTTTAAATAAATAATATTATTTAGTTCAACTATATTTTAAATAAGAAAAGTTGGAAACAAAGTATCCATTAGTTAGAGTTGATCAAGAAAATGCAAATTTGAAAGTTGATGGAATAGAATACTATGCAACAATGAAAAAGATTAGGGCATAATAATATGAAATAATTTCAAATATACTTTAAGTGAAAAAGTAACATGCTGAAAAATATGTCTAGATCACTTAATAAATGAGTATATAGTTAGAGAGGAGAAATTCAAGAACTGAGGTCTAAGGCTCTCCAACATTTAGAGTTTGAAAAAGAAAACAAAAACCAATAGAGAAGACTGAAAAGGAAAAGTTAGTGAGGTGAAAATAAAACCAAGCTAGTATTGTGAGGGAAAAAGCTTATTCTCTCCAGATAAGTTTAGCCTTCTTTCCCTGAAAAATGAAACCCTCAATTTTCCCTAAGTCCATGGCTGCCCAGAATAAATGCTCTATTTTTTATCTTCCCTAAGAAGGGTGTGTAGTGAGTTGAATAGTGTGCCCTAAAATTTATGTCCACATGAATGTTACCTCAGTTGAAATAGAATCTTGACAGGTAAAATTAAGCATCTCAAGATGAAGTCATTTTGAATTGAGGGGATAAGGCCTAAGTCCAACGAATGCTCTCTTTCTAAGAGCAGAGAGCTCAGAGAAACACAAAAGTGTGTTTTGTATTTGCCATGTAAAGATAGAGGCAGAGATTGGAGTTGTTCTAGCCCAAGCAACGGAAGGCCTGGAGCCACACAAGTCGGTAGAAGAAGGATTCTTCCCAAGAACCTACAGTGGGAGCAAGGCCCTGCTGACACCTTGATTTCTGACTTCCAGCCTCCAGAACTGTGAGAGAATAAATAAAAGTCTGTTGTTTTAAGTCACCCAGTTTATGGGTGCGCTAGAAAACTTACACAAAGGATAGAGCAATGTACTGAGATTTTGACCTATCAGATACTGTAGACTATGTGATATTCTGGGTTATATCTTTAAAGGGAAAGAGTTTCTTTTTGGAATGTGGACTTAAGGTGGGCACGTTGGATGTGCAGATAAGTTAAGGGTAACAACCTAGAAAGCAAGAAAATTGAAGATGTCTATCTTAGGTGATTTTGCAGTGATCATGCCAGGTATAATTTGTATGTAACCAAAAAAATTAAATTATACTTTCTTTAAGTCATAGCTATGCTGGGGCTCTGTCACAGCAGATAAATCAACATCTGAAATAAGAAAAGAATTTTAAGAAAGGAGTGATCAGCTGAACCCAACGCTCCTGAGAGGTCCAAGAGCGTGAAGACTAAAACCTGAGCATTTAATTGGACAGGTTAAAGTTAATAATGACTTAACAAGTGCTCTTTGAACCAGAATAGTATGAACAAGAGCCTATTTGGAGGAAACCCAAGTGAGAATGAAAGGTAAGAAGGTAGAGACAGTAAATATAGATAATGCTTTTGGGGAATTTTACTATATACAAGGAGAAAGGAGTGAAACAGTAGCTGGAAAAAAGCCAAAGGAATCATTTTTGTGTTTCAAAATTACCTCCTGAGTATTTCTCAATGTTACTTACTTTACGTGTCTTCCTTTCTCTCTTCCTAAGCCAACTTATAATTATAACGCACCTGGACCACTGCAGTAGGCTGCTAATTCATCTATTTTAGTAATCCTTGCCCATCTCTAAATAATTCTCCACATATCTGCTAGTGTAATTTTTTAAAACATAAATACATCACTACTCTGCTTCAAACTTCTCTGTGATTTCCCTGTGTAATGAGATTTAAATGTAAAATCCACAAAACACCAGCCTGCATCATGCTCTCATCATGTTTTGTGCTCAACCCAGCATCACAGACTGTCTTCTACACTGCACTAAGGAAATGGTCACTACTGACGCTATACATTTCACAGTCTATAGAGCCTACTCCACTGGGCAGCCCCTGAACTGGTCATGCCCAGCACTTTCATTCTTGTAGCTTTAAATCACACGTTTCTCTCTATCTGAAAAAGTACTTTTTTCCCAGTTCTTTACATACCTTGTTTCAAATTATTCTTTAACTGTTAGCAAAACATAGCTTTTGAGAGAAGCTTTCCTGAATTTACCGCAAATAAGTTCCCTATCATATACTCTCATGGCTTTTTGCACATTTCTATCATAGCACTTATTTCCATTAAATTTATTTCTTTCTCTCTCTCTCTTTTTCTTTCTCTTTCTTTCCTTTCTTTCTCCTTCCTTCCTGCCTTTCTTCCTCCTTTCTCCTTCCTTCCTTCCTTTCTTCCTTCCTTCCTTCCTGCCTGCCTGCCTGCCTCCTGCCTTCTTTCTTTCTTGGACAAGGTCTCACTCCGTTGCCCAAACTAGAGAATTCAGTGGCACTCAAACTTCCCAGCTCAAGCAGTCCTCTCACCTTAGCCTCCTAAGTAGCTGGAACCACAGAAGCGTCACCATGCCCAGCCATTTTTTTAATTTATTGTAGAGATGGGGTTTCACCATGTTTTCCAGGCTGGACTCAAACTCCTGGGCTCAAGTGATCTGCCCACCTTGGCTTCCCAAAGTGCTAGGATTACAGGTGTGAGCCACTATGCCCAGCTAAATTGAATTTCTCATTTATGCAATTGTATATTTAATGAAAGGCAGCATGGCAGGTGATTAAGAGCACAAGCTCTGGAACCAGACCAGCTGGGTTTAAATTCAGACTCAGCTACTTCCTAGCTTTGTGTCTTGGGACAAAAGGCATAACTATCTTCACATCCCTCATCTGTAAAATGGGATAATTATAGTTAATATTGGATACAGTCATTTGGGGAATATAGATTAAATATACAAATGTCTAATGTAGAACATGTGTATTACTTGATATGCATCATGGCATATAATTCAGACATGGAATGATTATATGTAGACAGAAAGAGAGTTGCCAGTTCTATGAATGACATGACTACAATTTTAGGTATTATGAAATCTGGTTCATAACAGGCTTATTTCATTTTATAATTGCACACTATTTGCTGCATTCTTGCATATTTAAAGTGTGTTTCTTTTTAAAGGATCTATATACATGTGTAGAAAATACTATAGATAGCACAAATACACAAATCTTATTTTTCTTTCTTACCTTGCCCAAAGTACACCCTAGGTGCAGAATACTAAAATGCCAAGCTTTCTAGTAGCCAGAAAATGTAATGGGTAACCAAGTTCTGGCCAATGTTAGAAGGGTGCAGAAATCCCTGAGAGGGATTTCCTCCTCCCCAAATCAAAAGACAAATTCTTGGTAGGGAAGGGCTTAAGTGGTATGGTTTCTTCACCCTTGGCTCAATTTCACTGTTCAGAATTCAGCTGTGATGCCTAGAAGTGCAGCAGCCATTTTTTGCCCCCATGAGATCCAAAGCCACATGCTTAAGAATGGCAGACAAAGGTTATGGAAAGACTCTCCTTGTATGGCTACAGCATCCCTGAATGTCCACACTGGGTTACTTGTTATATGAGCAACAATGACCTTGAGAGACTGAATACACAGACAACAGTCAAATCATGTATGGAAAACAGAGCTCTGATCTATATTCAGAGTCCTGATAGCCAAACCACAATCTGCAGCAATTGGCCTAGAATGATCAGAGCTTTGTCAAGGATGATGGACAACTTCCCTTTTTTGGCTACCTCTTCTATTTCTAATTTAGAACCAAACAGAGAAAGCCAATTTTGCTCCCCAAACCAATCACATAAAATGCCCTAAATCTAACTGTGCCACCTCCATCTTCCTCATGCCAACAACCTACAATCAGAGCAATAAGGAATAAAACTTATCTTTTCCCACTACTGTGTCTTCCAACTTTTCTAATTGCCTTTGAATCTCTGCCAAATGCAAATGATGGTGTCTGACTCCCTTACTATAGAAAGTTCACAATGAATAGCTTTTACTTGTTCTCATTTGAGTGATCTTCACTAATTTTCACAACCCCACATTTGTTTAAACATCTGTTTGACAGCTTTTGTATTGCTCAAAGCTGAAGGAAATCCTAATGCACTATTATTTTATTGTTATTTTAAGTAATCTACTACATATTTTATGTTACTAACAAGCAAAGAAATTTGTTCCATAGAGCAGTGCTTCTCAAGCCTTAATGCAATATAAATGTCCTTGAGTTCTGATTGCACAGGCCTGGGGTGAGGCCCAAGACTCAACATTTCTAACAAACAAACTCCCAGGTAACATCGGTGTTACAGATACAAAGCCCACACTTTGCATAGCAAGGCTACAGTGGATACCTTCCAGCAGGCATTTAGGCATTTCTGTCTTCAATGACAACTTTGTTATCATTAAAAAATACCGTTTCCTTTTTCTATTAGGGGAAGATGAATACTGAAAAGTACACAACTTCTAGCCAAAGAAATACAACTGTTTAGGGTTTTTTTTGTTTGTTTGTTTAATTTTCTCCTTGCCCCAATCTTTGAATCTGTGATCTTTGGGGGTTCTCTGGTTTCTCTTCTATACCATCTGTATAGTCAAATCAGAGGTTTTCAAAATTCATTAGAAGACCAAGGATCTAATCTGAATCTGTCATTCAAACACTCTCTTTCTTGTGAAATGAGATGAGAAATGGTGCTTGACAGCCTGGGTGCTGCAGTCCTTGACCACCCAATGGTCACACAATCTGGCTCGCCAATATCAAAATGATGAGACAGAAGTGTTTTGTTAATGAGATGAAAATGTTTTTAGAATGAGTGCTCAGTCTCCAACAGATAAATATGAGAATGTAACATGAGGGAATTCATCATCAAATATTCCTTCATATGCCACATTTTTTATACTTGCAGCAAACATACAGCATTTTCCAAACTGCTCTGTTATGAAAATTTGGTAAAAAATAAAAAGGGGGGCACCCCACTGTAATAGATAATAAATCTATTTCTTAACATTGCAGAAGTTGTGCCCTAAATTTCTGGAGATCTCACTTGTAGAAAATTTAGTAAGACTGAGACTGAAACCTTGTTTAAACAAAATCTTCACCAAAGACCTTATTAACAGAAGAAATAAAATCTTTGAATCCAGTGATTACTTTTTTTCTGGTCCTCTTGAAATGAATAAAATTCAAATAGAATTTGCCTCTGTTCCCAGTGGTCACAAAGGCTATCATCAGTCACAATTAATTTATTACCAACTTGGGATTAAAAACACTGTAAACAAACCTACCAAGAACACACAGTTTTGAGAATTGTTAAGTCAAACTGCTTGCTCATTTCATAGTAAAGTTATCATCAAACCACTCTTGTGGCACCTGGAAATCTGTAACACCTACTGAAAGAGTGAAAGACCACTGTACCTCCTGATATCTGATACATAGATATAAAGCCTGTGTAACTAGCACTTTATTACATCTTAATAAAGTGGTAATCTGGCCATCTTTGTGTTCCAATAGCATAACAAAGTAAATGCAGTCTTCAACTGGATGAATGACTGGTATGGCCCGAACATTTCTCTTGACTAAACTTGTTTGACTAAAACTTCAGGCAGGCTTCTTGACTCTAGCCCCTGACCTCCCTTTTCTTAAAGCATCCACCTTAGAAAACTTTCAATTATAGATTCTTTCTCTGACACTTTGAGTAGATATTTTTTAAGCCTCTTACTAGTTTTAAACCTTAGGAATGTCTTTCTCATGGATCTGGGTGCCATTTCTTTGAAATGTAATCATCAAAGAAGATAGTGTCCTCATTTTCCAATCTGCAGAACCATAAGTGTCTAACTTCTGTGAGTGCCTTGCTTTAAGTTGTTAAACTACCTCCTGCCATGAAGACAGAAGAAAAATTACTTTTCTTTTGAGTAAGGCCAACTAGCAAAAACAGTGACCTAAGAATCTTTCTACCTCAGCAATTAAGAACTCTCCTACTCTTTGTTTGAGTGGCGTTGAGTTCAGGGTGAATTCCAGCCTGTCTTCGCTTTTGTAATAATCCTGAATAAAGCCTTCCTTGCCTGTTTAACTGTATCTCGTGCAATTTTTCCTTGACATAGGCAAACACTCAATTATGTAATTTATTATTAAACAAATGAAGCCATGTTCACTAACACATACACAGCTAAAAATTATAGTAAGAGGGGGCAATTTTCTTACTAGTGCTAACAACCACAATCACAACAACAACAAAAACATGAACCTTCCATATTGGAGGAAGGCAACAAGCAATTAATTTGTTTATTAAATCTCACAATGAACATGTCTTAATTTTATAGCATATTCCAGTTAAAATGTAAGAAAATGGTGGCACAGAGACAAAAGGCACACTCTACTCACTGTGGCACACTAGGCTGTTAGGGAAATCTCCTATGTAAATCAACAACTGTAATTCAGTACGATAATTGCTTTCAGAAGAGTACAAGCACAGAGTCTTTAGAAGGTCAAAGAGGAGGATGTAATTTAGATTGGGGAGGTTTTAGAGAGTAAGTGACATTTGAATTACAACCTGAAGGATCAGTAGGTATTAACCAGGCACAGAGTTAGAGGTAGTGAATCTTGGGAACAGAAGCCACATGCCCAAGTCATAGAAACATGAAAAGGCATAGCATAAGACAAAACAATAGTTCAGGGTGTGGCTGTTTCATAAAGATTGTGTGGAGCCATTGACTTTCCTCATCACTCGCCACACAACACATCCTTTAGTAAATGCTTTCAGTTCATCTTCCAAAATAAAACATAAGTCTGTCCAGTTCTCTCCATCTCTACCCTACTGCAGACAACTTTGAAAAAAAACAGAATATATCTTAAGGTTTTCATTTTAGAGGCTCAGAACTGAGTCTTTTCTATTTGAGAAAGTTCATACCATTAGTAAAATGGTTAGCATTTTTGTTGTCTTCTTATTTACTTATTTATTTATTTATTTTGACTCACCATAGTGTAAACATAAATTAAATTCTAGGGCCCCCTAACTATCTGAACAGACCTCTCCTCTCAGCCAAGGGCATTCCAAAGTTAACCTGAAAAATCTACTTCAGGCCATGATGGAAGAAAGGTCCAACACGCCTCATTATAACCTCCTCTTATTTTGAATTCAAGAAAAGCCAATCAGGACTAACATCAGCATAGACCTTAAGCCTGATAAGAAGCATTTACAATTTATTCTCTCTGAAACCTGCTACTTGGATGCTTCATCTGTATGATAAACTCTTCATCTCCATAATACCTTATTGTAACCCATACATTTCTTTCTATTGATCATAACTCTTTCAACTAACTGCCTATCAGAAAAATTTTAAATTTATATATGACCTGGAAGCCCTCCATCTTTGAGCTGTCCTGCCCTTCCAGGTTGAACCACTGTAAATCTCACATGTATTGATTTATGTATTATGTGTCCCTAAAATTTGTAAGAGCAAGCCATACCCCAGCCTCCTTGGGTACATGTCATTAGAACTTCCTAAGGCTATGCCACAGGCTCATCCTTAACCTTGGCAAAATAAACTTTCTAAATGGACTGAGACCTGTGTCAGACACTCTTGGGTTCACAATAGCATTTAGCCACTTCTCATACCCTCATCACTACCAACTTGGCCTGACCACCACAGCTTTCATCTGGCTCATTCCAACAACTTCCTACCTAGTCTTCTTACTAACACTTTTCATCCTTCTTTGATTGCAGCCAGAATGATCCTTCAAAATGCAAGTTATGTTACTCTCTTGGTTAAATTTTTGTGATGACTTTCCATTGCCCTCAGAAAAAAATACATACTAATTATTTGAGAAGAGAACATTTCTGTCTGGCTTCTGTGGTTTCATAAAGGATTTTTTGCTAAATACCCTTAGGTTTTTGTTCCATTTTTAAATCCTCCCCAGGGAGGTATTTAATTACTGGGTCAGTGAGTTGGGAGAGGAACTGGCCACACATGTCTCGGCCTCCTGCTCTCATCCCTCACTTTGTGGTCCATGGACACACAGAGAACTTGGCCTGCTGCTCTGCTCTTTATCAAAAAGAGAAGGGTCTTGTCTCCAGTGGAGACTTCTGCATGCTTGGCTCCTTCTTACAGTAGAGACTCCTCTCAAATGTTACCTGATCATTCTGTCTAAAGTAAGCACTTCCCCATCACTCTTATAGGAACCACTGTTATTTTCTTTAAAACACGACTCAGTGCCTCATATTTTATTGGTCATTTCTGTTGTCTTAT
>PVKP010035884.1:0-22904 GCA_004027715.1 Plecturocebus donacophilus | reverse complement strand
TATTACATATGTTACATTATATATTACACAGTTATAATATTATAATATATAACACCTACTGATTCAGTTTCTCTGAAGAACCATGAGTAATGCGGAAATAATAATAAAGAACGTAGTATGTCAAGTTTGCTAAGCCTTAAAGAAAGGGAGAGGGCTGTTTCTGACAAAGAGAATTACATAGGTAGGTATATTTTTAAAAGAACAAATAATGAAATACAACTAGCATTAGGTGAGATAAAGTAGGAGGTAAGCACAAAAAGGTAGATTGGAAGTACACAGGGGAAGACTTTTGATACATAACTAAAGAGTTCAGAGTTAATCTAAGAAAAATACAACTTAATGAAGGTTTTGTAATAAAAGACAAAATGAAATTTTAAAAATACATTAAAATACTCAAATATTTAACACATAAACACCTTTTTTCTATCTCTTTACAAAAAGCAAAATTATCTCTATTTATTTTAGCTTCCTTTCCCTGGAATGCATGTAACTATCAGGTTTAGAGAGTCACTTGGGTCAGGAGCCCTAGGAATAGATTGTGTATGCTATGTTAAATAAAAACAGACAAAATTCTAGTACTTCTGCTTCTAGTCATGACAAATTCCAACTATACTGGACTTACCCTTCCACCATAAACAATTACAAAACTGGGTGGAGGGGAACTATTAACAAACTATTTTCAAGCACTGGATAACAAAGGGTGCAGGACTGTCATGTATTAGAGAAAGGGAAAACATGAGATGAACCCCATGTTAACTCCATCTCTCTACCTGGGGTCACTTTTCCAGGGGCAGCATGGGAGGCAGAGGCCAAATAGAGAATGGCAATTTTACTGAGAGGAGAAGGCACCAATCAGAGTTTGGGGCTGGTAAGGTAGCTAGAATTTGTGCGACAAAGTACCGAGGAAAGAAAGCTTCCCAAACTAAGGGAAGCAAGAAATCTTCACAGAGGTTGCCCTCAGGTCCTTGGCCAAAAGATGGGCTGCTTTTGTTCAGGTAAGGATTCTGTGACACTCTTAAGAGAGCAACTGCAGCAGTGATAAATCCTTTAGGGCTAATCTGAATGGAGACATTGACCTGTGCTCGTAGATGTTAAAGTCCTAACCCAGCCAGAGTGAAAAAGCTTCACTGAGCAACCAAAGCATTCCGTCGACATGCTGGAATAACCATGCCTAGGAGGAAAAACCATGACCTAAAGTAATGGCCATGCCATGGAACTAAGGATAAAATTGAAATAAAGTATAAACCCATTTTAACAAAATCAAAAGAAGCCACAAGTAGTTTAACCACTTGCCAGAATAAAGCTAAACACTCTTCAAAGACAAACAGCATACTCAATACATACCATTCTACATCATACCATCCATAATGTCAAGCATATAGTCAAATATTACTAGACATGCAAAGTAGTGGGAAAAATGTGACCCATAGTCAAAAGTAAAAGAAGTTGATATAAACAGATCCCAACATGATAAAGATGTCGGAATAAAGAGATAAAGACCTTAAAACTGGATAGTTTAAAAGACCTTAAAAATAGATAGAGATCCAAGATGGCCGATTACTAGCAGCTCAGGATTGTAGCTCCCAGTGAAAGCGCAGAGAACGAGTGGACACCACACTTTCAGATGAATTTTTGTTGCTCACAGACCAGGAGATTCCTAGTGGAGGAGCCCCACAGGTTGCCAGCACGACTCTTGTGGCCAGCGCGGCAGTTTTGCTGGCGCCCTGGCATGGCGGTTCTCAGTGCAGAGTAAACGGGACTGGGTCCCCTTCTGGTTGACGTTTGGAGCTCTGGGAAGGCAGAGTCGCCCATTCAGCTGATTGAAAAAGGGACTGAAGAGGGAAGCCAGATAGGAGATTCCCAGGCAGAAAAGCACCATGAATCTCAATGCCGCTGTTTTAGCTGGCGCAGTGGGTTGCTCAGATTCTGGCGCTGGGAATCAACAAATTGGACGTCCACTCAGAGACCCAAATTGAAAGTCGGCAATTACAAAGATGACAGGTGGATAAATCCACAAAGATGGGAAGAAACCAGGGTAAAAAGGCTGAAAATACCCCAAATCAGAATGCCTCTCCTTCTACCGGGGATCTCAGTTCCTCTTCAACAAGGGAACAAGGCCTGATGGAGAATGAGTGCATTCCATTAACAGAATTAGGCTTCAGAAGGTGGATAATAAGAAACTTCTGTGAGCTAAAAGAACATCTTCTAACCCAATGTAAAGAAACTAAGAACCTTGAAAAAAGGTTTGACGAAATGCTAACGAAAATAGACAATTTAGAGAGGAATATAAGTGAATTAATGGAACTGAAAAACACAATACGAGAACTCTGTGAAGTATGCACAGGTTTTAACAGTCGAATTGATCAAGCAGAAGAAAGGATATCAGAGGTCGAAGACCAACTTAATGAAATGAAATGAGAAGACAAGATTCAAGAAAAAAGAGTAAAAAGGAATGAGCAAAGTCTCCAAGAAATATGGGACTATGTGAAAAGACCTAATTTATGTTTGATAGGTGTACCTGAATGTCATGAAGAGAATGAATCCAAGCTGGAAAATATTCTTCAGGATATTATTCAGGAAAACTTTCCTAACCTAGTAAGGCAGGATAATACTCAACTCCAGGTAATCTAGAGAACACCACAAAGATATTCCTCAAGTAGAGCAACCCTAAGACACATAATCGTTAGATTCACTAGGGTTGAAATAAAGGAGAAAGTTCTAAGGGCAGCTAGAGAGAAATGTCAGGTTACCCATAAAGGGAAGCCTATCAGACTCACAGCTGATCTCTCAGCAGAAACCCTACAAACTAGAAGAGAGTGAGGGTCAATATTCAATATCCTCAAAGAGAAGAATTTTCAACCCAGAATCTCATATCCAGCCAAACTAAGCTTCATAAGTGAAGGAAAAATAAAAATTTTCATGAACAACTAAGTACTCAGAGATTTCATCACCACCAGGCCTGCTTTACAAGAGCTTCTGAAAGAAGCACTACATACAGAAAGGAACAACCAGTATTAGTCATCCCAAAAACTTACCAAAAGGTGAAGAGTATCACCATAATGAAGAATCTATATCAACTAATGGGCAAAACAGCCAGCTAGCATTAAATGACAATATCAAACTCACATATATTAATATTAATCCTAAATTTAAATGGATTAAATGCCCCAAAGACACAGACAGGCAAATTGAATAAAAAGTCAAAACCCATCAGTATGTTGTATCCAGATCAATCTCACATGCAAGGACACACAAAGACTCAAAACAAAGGGATGGAGGAAGATTCACCAATCAAATGGAGAGAGAAAAAAAAAGAAAAAAAAACAGGAGTTGTAATTTTCGTCTCTGACAAAACAGACTTTAATAGTAATAAAGACTAAAAGAAACAAAGAAGGACATTACATAATGGTAAAATGATCAATGCAACAAGAAGAGCTAATGATCACAAATATATATGCACCCAATACAGGAGCATCCAGATACATAAGACAAGTTCTTAATGACTTATAAAGAGACTTAGACTCCCACACAATAACAGCGGGAGACTTTAACACCACATTGTTAACACTGGACAGATCAACGAGATAGAAAATTAACAAGGACATTTATGACTTGAACTCAGATCTGGAACAACTAAACTCAATAGATATTTACAGAATTCTCCACCCCAAATGCACAAAACATACATTTTTCTCAGTATCATATTACACCTATTCTAGAAGTGACCACATAATTGGAAGTAAATCACTCTTCAGCAACTGCATAGCATTTCACAGATTTAAATGAAATATTGGTTGGCTGTTCATTTGTTATTTTCTTCCCTTATTCCTTCCTGTCTCTGTTGTTAAGCACAATTATCAGTATAAAAGAGGTTTTTAATACCTATTTTTAGATTGCATTCCAGCCTGGGCAATAGAGCAGGATTCCTGTTCTCTCTCCCTCTTTCTCTACTTCTTTCTTTCTTTCATAAAAAATAGATATAGATATATTATACATATATAAGTAGATATGTTATTATTTATATAGAGATATATGTAGAGCTATAGATATAAACTTGGATAAAAATAGAGAAATAATATACTTACAATGCTGAGTTGAGAAATCTCAGGAGAGAAAGGAAAACTATAGCATAGGACCAAATGAGAATTCTAGAACAACAACAAAAAAATACTTTTCTTGAATAAATTCACTCGATAGGCTGAACAGCAGATTAGACACTGCAATAAAGGGTTAATGAATTTGAAAATATATGAATATAAATTAACCAATCAGAAGACAAAGAAAAGAAAATGATTGAGAAGAACAAGCAGAGCCCTGGTACATCAGGAAATTCAACTATTTGTGAAAATCCAGAAGAAGAGGAAAAGAGAAGGAAGAGGAGAAAAAGTAGGAGAGAAGACAAGGTAGAGAGAGAGAAAGAAGCAAAAAAAATTTTCAAAATTTGAAATTTGTTCTAAAAATAAACCTCCAGATCCAAGAAATTTAGTAAACACTAAACCGCGTAAATAGAAAATCTTGACTGAGTATATTATAATCAAAGTGCTGAAAGATAATGGTCAAAAGAAAATATTAAAATCTACCAAACAAACCCCAACCATCCAATGAAGGGAAACAAAATGAAAGAGGATGGACTCCTCATCAGAAAAATAAATACAGGCCAATCAGGTGTGGTAGCTCACATCTGTAATCCCAGCACTTTGGGAGGCTGAGGCAGGCATATCACCTGAGGTCAAGGGTTCTAGACCAGCCTGGCCAACATGGTGAAACCCTGTCTCTACTAAAAATAGAAAAATTAAGCAGATGTGGTGGTGTGCACCTGTAATTCCAGCTACTCTAGAGGCTGAGGCACAAAAATGGCTTGAGCTTGGGTGGCAGAGGTTACAGTGGGCTGAGACTGCGTCACTGCACTCCAGCCTGGGTGACATGGTAAGACTCTGTCTGAAGAAAAAAAAAAAATAAATTACACACTAGAAGATCTTGAAACAACTTCTGTAAAGTACTGAAAGCTTTTAAAAAGTCAAGCCAGTATTCTACAGTCAGTGGAAACACTTCAAAAATGAGGATAAAATAAACATTTTAAATAAATGTGTACTGAGAAAATATGTCACCAGTAAAAATACACTATAATAAATTGTTACTAAAAATTCTTCAAACAGGTAGGATACCAAACTGAAACACAGATATGCAAGAAGGAAATAAGAAAACTAAAAGTGCTGAATATATGAGTATATATAAAGAAACTATTTTTTTTCTTTTACAAATGTCATTAAAATGCAGCTTACTGGTCAACGTATAAATAAAATAAATTATATTGTAGAGTTTACAACATATGTAGGAGAAAAATATGTAACAGCAATATCACAAAGATGGAAAAGAGTATAAATATACTATTATAAATTTCTTACATTTTATATGAAATACCACAATGGTAACTAAGTAGGTAGTGATAAATTAAGAATACATATTTTAATCCCCATACAACTACTAAAAATAAATAAAGCAACATAGCTTCAAAAGCCAATAAAAGAGCAAGATGGCAAAATAAGAAGCCCAGAACCTGTTTCCCCTCATAGGACACCATTTAACAGCAGTTTAATGACAAATGTCCCCTGTTAGAAATCCATAAACCAGATATAAGGCCCCTGAACCACAGGCAAATGTGAAGCCAACTGCATTGAAGCCAGTAAGAAAATTGTGTCACTCACACAACATATTCCCTCCCCCTGGCTCAGAGTTGTGCAATCCAGAAAAACCTCCCAGTTCCTGGCTTCTCTCTGGGGAGGGAATGAGAACACTAAAACACATCCAAAACTCAGACTTTTGGGGGCTGCCCAAGGAACTGGTTTATCTCCTACCTGAATCTAAGCACAGAAAAGAAAAAGTGCCAGGTTGGAGACTACTGAAAACAAAAGCAATGGTTTAGATTAACTAACACTCACTCACCAAAATTCTATCCCTTCCCCTCTGGCTCAGTGCAGAGACTTGGGGATGGGGGGATGCTTCAACTCCTGGCTTATCCCTGGAGAGAGGAAGAGTTAAAGTGTGTGTCCAACATTCTGACTTTTCAAGGGACTGCCCAAAGGATTAGATTCTGTCTTGCCAGTCTTGGTGCATGTTTGGGAGGACCTTGAATGCTCTATGCACTTGCAAGGCATAGAGGACAAAATAGAGCTGGGCAGCTTGCTGCTGCTACTGATAACATACAACAGACAAAGTCCTGTGCCATCTGGTGGTAATTGGTAATGCAAGGAGAGAAGAGTGGAATATGCCTCCAGTGGTCTGGCTTTTCAGGGGGCTCTCTGGAGGAAATTGTTTCTGTGTCTTCAGACTTAGGGCACTGATGTGTCCCAACATTCACTAGAAGCTTGGGAGCCACTGAGAACAAAAGAGAGCTAGACACCTTGTGGCAAAGAACACAGACATCAGGGAGAGCAAGAGATTATGAAAAAAGAAATTGGCAAATGTCTCTAATGAATTTATATGCACAAATCCAGAGAAGATGTATCCATAGGAAAAGTTTGAGACGCTCTCTAGAATCTCTAGCTGGGCTGATTGGTAAAGATCTTTTCCTGTACAAAGCCAGTCCATAAAAACTGATTGAAGTGGCTTTTTTTCAAATGAAGAGATCCCAACACAAAGTTATGAGGCACGTAATAAACAGAGAAACATGGTTCAATAAAAGTAACAAAATAAATCTTCAGAAACTGACCCCAAAGAAACAAAGATATATAGATTACCTGAAATAGATTTTAAAATAACTAATATAAAGATGCTCAATGAGCTTAGAAAAAAAGGATTCATTAAAAAACTGAGAATATCAACAAAAATAAAATATTTTTAAACAACCAGAAAGTGTGAAACAAAAGAATACAAGAACCAAATTGAAAAATTTTCTAGAGAGGTTCAACTGCATATTTGATCTAGCAGAACAAAGAATTGGCAAACTCAAAGTCAGGTCATTGAAATTATTCAGTAGGAGAAAAAAATAAAAGAATGAAAAAGAGTAGAGAAAGACTAAGGAACTTATGACATATGATCAAGCTGTTCAGAATATGCAATATGAGGGTCTCAGAAGATGAGGAGAAAGAGAAAGGGAAGGAAAGATTACATGAAGTAGTAATGGCCCCAAACTTCCCAAATTTGTGCAAGGAAATTAGTATCCATATTCAAGAATACCAAAAGACTTCAACTAGTATAAAACACAAGAAATATCTATAACAAGCCACATTGCAATCAAATTGTCAAAAATCAAAGACAATGAGAAGATTTTGAAAGCAGTGAGAGAAAGTGACTTGTTACATACAAGGGAGGCTCAATAAGTATCAGAAAATTTGTCAGGAGAAAAACCTTGCAGGCTAACATAGACCTGGGTAATATATTCAAAGTGTTGAATGAAAAAAATATTGGCAATCTAGCATACTACAGTCAACAAATTTTTACTTCAAATACTTTTTTGGATTAACAAACACAGAGGAAGTTCATCACCACTAAAATAAAGTTTTTCCCCAAGAAAAACAGAGGGGAGTATTTCAAGTTGAAATAAAAGGATGCTAGATAGCAACCCCAAATCATATAAAAGTTTAAAGCTAACTGACAAAGATAAATAGATAGAAAAACAGGGAATAGTATGATACCATAAAAGTAGGGCATTAATCACTTTTAATTCTGGCATAGAAGTTGAAAGATAAAAGTATAAAAAATAACTATAAAAACATGTTTATACACAGTATAAAAAGATGTAATAGGCCAGGCACAGTGGTCCACATGTGTAATCCCAACACTTTGGAAGGCCTGAGATCAGGAGTTTGAGATCAGCCGGCCAACATGGTGAAACCCTGTCTCTACTAAAAAAATACAAAAAAAACTAGGTGGGTATGGTGGCAGGCACCTGTAATCCCAGCTACTCGGGAGGCTGAGGTGGGAGAATTTTTTGAACCCAGGACACAGAGGTTGCAGTGAGCCATGGTCACACCATTGCACTTCAGCCTGGGTAACAAGAGGAAAACTCTGTCTGAAAAAAAAAAAATGCAATTTATGACATCTAGAGCATAGTGTATGTATGGGAGATATTACAACTGATGTCACTGATGCCATGGGGAGGAGAAGTAAAGGGCAGTTTTTGTGTACAATTGAGATTATCAACTTAAAAGAGATTGTTACAACTACAAAATGCCTAATGTAAATGCCATGATAATAACAAAAAAAAGTATCTATAAAAGATACACTGAAGAAAATTAGAAAGAATTTAAAGCATGCTGCTATTTTAAAAAATCAACAAAACACAAGAGAACACAACAAGATAAGAAAGGAAGACCAAAAGGCTGCAGGATAGACAGAAAACAACTAATAAAACGGCAACAGTAAGTCCTTCCTTATCAGAAATCACTTCAAATATAGATTGATTAAACTCTTCAATAAAAAGACATAGAGCGGCTGAATGTTTGTTTTTGGTTTTGTTTTAAAGATCCAACTATAAGATGTAAACAAGAAACTTGCTTTAGTTTTAAGGACGCACATAGACCAAAAGTGAAGAGATGGAAAAGATTTTCCATGCAAATGATAGGCAAAGAGAATCACAGTAACCATATTTATTTGAGGCAAAATAGACTTCAAGTAAAAAAGCTGTCATAAGAGACAAAGAAGGACATTATATAATGATTGAAGTATCGATTTACCAGGAAGAGACAATAATCATAAATATATATGCACCCAAAATATGGGCACCCAAATATAGGAAGCAAACATTGATAGAACTGAAGGGAGAAATGGACTGTAACACAATAATAGTAGGAGATTGCAGTACTCTACTTTCAATAATGGACCAAACATACAGAGAAAAGACCAATAAGGAAATAAGAGTTGAACAATTCTATTTATCAAATGGACCTAACAGACATGGAAGGAACATTCTATCCAATAGCAGAAGATAAACATTCTTCTCAAATGCACACAAAACATTCTCCAGGATAGATCACATATTGGGTCATAACAGAAGTTTTAACAAATTTAAGGAGATTATTTCCTATAGGGTTGTTTGAGATCCTAGAAGATTAAAATCATACCAAGTATCTTTTCCAATCACAATGGATTGAAATTAGAAATTAAAAGTGGAAGGAAAACTTAAAAATTCACAAATATGTGGAAATTAAATAACACACTCTTGAATGATAAACAACCAATGAGTCAAAGAGAAAGCCAAAAGGGAAACTTAAAAATATTGCTAGACAAATAAAAATGAAAACATAACATACCAAAATGTATGGGATGCGTCAAAAGCAGTCCTAAGAGGGAATTTTATATCAGTAAATGCCTCCAACAGGAAAACAAAAACAAACAAGCAAAAAACCCTCAAATAAAAACCTTAATGGTACACCTGAAATAACTAAAAAAAGAATAACAAACTAAGCCGAAAGTTACCAAAAGAAAAAATCAAGATTAAAGTATAAATAAATAAAATACCAGTAGAAAAACAATAGAAAAAATCAACAAAATTAAGAATTGTTTTTTGAAAAGATAAAATCAATAAGTCTTTAGCTAGACTATGAAAAAAACAGGTAAGTCTAAAAAAAAGATATGAAAGAGGTGACATTACAACTGATGCCACAGACAAAAAAAAAAAACAATAGCAATAACAGATAAGGACATTGAATCAGCATAAAAAAATTTCCCAAAATGGATGAGCCCATGACTAGATGGCTTTATTTTTGAATTCTATTTACAAAACATTTCAAAAAGAATTAATATTAATCCTTCTCAAATTCTTTTAGAAAATTGAAGAGAAGGAAACACTTTAAAACTAATTTTATGACAGCATTACCCTGTTAACAAACACAAACAAAAACACCAAAAGAAAGAAAATTGTAGGCCTATGTTCCTGATGAATACAGATGTAAAAATTCTCAACAAAATGCTAGCAAACCAAATTCAACAGCACACTGAAAGAATCATATGTTATTACCAGGGGTAATATATATCTCTTAGATGCAATGATAGTTTAATTTACAAAAATCAATCAGGGTGATATACCATGATAACAAAATGAAGGGTAATAACTGCATCATCGTCTCCATACATGCAGTAAAAGTATTGAATAAAATTCAATACTCTTTCATTTAAAAAAAAAAAAAACAACAAACTAGGAATAGAAGGAAATTACCTCAACATAATGAGAACCATATATAAAAAGCCAACAGATAACATAATATTTAATGGTAAAAAATTGAAAATGTTTTCTCTAAGATCTGTAAGAAGGCAAAAATGCACACTCTCACCATTTCTATTTAACTGAAATAGTACTGGAAGTCTTAACTAGAGTAATAAGGCAAGAAAAAAATAAATAAAATACATCAAAATCAGAAAGGATTAAGTAAAATTATCTCTGTTCTCAAATAACATGATGGTATGTAGAGGAAATTTTACAGTGCATATCAGAATAAACAAACAAAAAAGAACTAATAAATTCAGCAAAGATGCAAGATAGAAAATCAACAAACAAAAATCATTTGTGTTTCTATACACTAATATGAAATAATCTTAAAAAGAAATTAAGAAAGTAATTCCATTTAAAATAGCATCAAAAATAATAACATACTTAGGAATAAACTCATCTGGAGAGGTAAAAAAACGTACACTAAAAACTATAAAACTTTGTTGAAAGAAATTAAAGACAAAAATTAATGGAAATACATCCCATGTTCACAGATTGGAGAACTTAGTACTGTTAAAATGTCGAGACCACCCAAGTAACCTAAAGATTTAATATAACTACTATCAAAATCCCATTGGCATTTTTTGTAGGAATGGAAAAAAAATCCTAAAATTCATATGGAACCAAAAATCAACAAGAACAACAACAACAAAACACTGAATAGCTAAAATGATTTGAGAGACAAGAATAAAGCTAGAGACTTCACACTTCCTGACTTTAACATATTACAAAGCAACATAATCAATGCAATGTGGTACTGGCATGAAGACAGACATATAGATCCATGGAACAAAATAAAAGAGTTCAGAAACAAACCCACATATATATTGGTTAAATGATCTTTGACATAAGTGCCAAGACTACAAAATGTAGAAACAATAGTCTCTTTAACAAATGGTGTTGGGAAAATGGAATATTGACATCAAAATATTGAAATTGAACCATTATATTACACCATAAACAAAAATAAACTCAAAAATGGATTAAAGACTTTAAAATTGTAGAATTCTTATAAGAAATCATAGGGGAACATCTTCATAATATCGGTTTTCACAAGGATTTCATGAATTTGACACTGAAAACACAGACAACAGAAGCAAAAATAGACAAATGGGACTACATCAGACTAAAAGCTTCTGCCCTGAGAAAAAAAAAAAAGAATCTGCAGATAAAAGCCAACCTAAAGAATGAGAAAAAAATATCGGCAAATCATATATCTGATGAAGAGTTAATTCCAAAATAAATAAAGAACCTCTTCAACTCAATAGCAAAACAACAGATAACCCAATTTTTAAAATATTTTAAGATTTGGCAAAGGACTTGAGTAGACATTTCTCCAAAGAAGACATATAAATGGTCAATAGTTATATGAAAACAAGCTCAATGTTACTATGGGAATGGTAAAAAGATGAGTGGTTATCAAGCAGTAGGGATAGGGAGGGATAAATGTAGAACATGGAGGATGTTTACGGTAGTGAAACAATTCTGTGTGATGATATGATGATGTCTATATCTTATACATTTTTCAAATCTCATAGAATGTTGATAGGGATGGAGGTTGTCTATGTTTGGGGACAGGGACGTATATAGAAATTCTCTGTACTTTCCACTCAGTATTACTGGTAACATAAAACTCTCTAAAAACTAAAGTTCCTTGATGATTTTTTAAAAACCAGTAGGTAAGTAGAAGACATGAGCACTACCTCAACCATTTTAACCTAATTGATATTTACAGGATATTACTGCAACAATTACAGAACAAACATTCATTTCAAATGCTAAAAATGTTTAAGATTCATGCATGATATACCATATAATAAATATCAATAAATTTAAAAATATCGAAATTTTATAACATACGTTCTTTGACCACAATGGTATTGAATTAAAATTTAATAATAAGAAGAAAATCTTCCATATTTTGAAACGAAAGCACATTTGTAAATCACCCAAGGAAAAGAAGAAATAACAGGGGACATTAAGTAATGTCTGATAATGTATGTTCATGAAAACAAATCACTCTATATTTGTATGATCCAGTTTAACTATTAGAAATAAATAAGATGGAAATTCTTATATTTGAAAAAATTAAAAGCAATTAATCTAAGAATTACTGTAAGAAGATAACAAAATAGAGAAAATTAAACCCAAATAAAAATAATAATAATAAAGAGCAAATATCAACAAAATATAAAACAAACAATATGGCAATTTAAAAAGCCAAAGTGTTTTTGTAAAAAGAAAGTAATAAAATTGTTAAACCCTAACATAGATACTGTTGATTAAAAAAGAAAAAAACACTAATTACCAATACTAGGAATAAAAGATGGCATGCCATTATAGATTCTATGGGCATATATTATACATGTCCTTATGTTAGTATATTCAAATTAGGTAAAAGTATAAGTTTCTTGAAAAGCATGAACTAAAAATTGACAGAAAAAATAAAGAAAATACATATAATCCTGCCTGGTAAAGAAATTTAATTTGTAAATTAAAACCTTCCCATAGAGAAAGCTGGAGGCCTGGTTGGTCTAACAGCTGAACTATATATTAAACATTAAGGAAAGAAGAATGCTAATTTTAAACAAACTATTTCCTAAATTAGAGGAAGAGATAAAACCTGTCACAAATCTAACAAACCTATTACTGAAAAAATGCAAATTAATATTCTCATACACATAGGTGTGAAGAGTAATAAAATTCTAGAAAATCAAACTGAGCAAAGTATTAAAAAGAATAAACAAAATATAGCACATGCATACAATAAAATATATAGCCACAAAAAGGTATAAAGTATTGACTCATGCTACATGGGCAAACCTTGAAAACATTATGCTAAGTGAAAGAAGACTGTCAAAAGAGGTCACATATTATATGACTCCATTTAGGTGACATGCCCAGAACAGGAAAATCTATAAGGGAAGGGGGAAGTGGGAAGTAACCAACATATATATATGCCATATATATAAACACACACACAGACACACACATGTATATACATAAACACACATTCTGCAAATCAATAACAAAAAGACAACACAAATTTTAAAATAAGCAAAATATTTGAACAGTAGAACAGAGGACATACAAATGATCAATAATTACATGAAAAGTTATCAACATCATTAGTCATCAGGGAAATGAAAATTAAAATGATGTGGAGAAACTCCATTTTTAAAGACTGAAAATACTATTTATTGGTGAGCATATGAACCAACTGCAACTCTCATACCTTGGGAGTGTACTATGTTACAAATGATTAGAAAATAACACTTCTAGAAATGTCACTTAAAATAGTATCAAATTGATTGCAAATTTGTTTGCAGGTTCATTATAAAGTGAAACAGCAGCTTATACTATGACCCTGTACTTCTGCTCCTGGGTTTTTATACAAGAAAAGTTAAAACACAGCCACAACAACAACAAAAACAAATAAACATACACAACAAGACTGCATGAAGATTTCCAGAAGTATGCAAGTTAGTAAAAAACTGAAAATAATCCAAATGTCTACCAAAATAAAAACGAATAAATACACCATGGAATACTTACAAAATAGATCTTATACTCAGCAATTTTAAATAATTAACTAGTGATACACAACAACATGATAGATCTCAAAAATTCTGTTTAGGAAGAAGTTTCAAAATTGTATCTACTGAAAATTTTCATTTATATGAAATTCAAGATCAGACCAAACACGTCTATAATGACAAAAACCAGATGATTGGTTGTGGATGGGTGGGGAAGAGACTGACTAGAAGGGATGTGAGGAAATTTTCCCAAGTGGAGTGTTGTATGTCTTGATGAATGTGTTGGTTACGTGACTTACATTTATCAAAACTCAATAAATTATGCATTTAAAATTTCTGCATTTTATTGCATTTAAATTTTACTTTAATTAGACAATAGAAAAAGAATGCATGTATTTTACTTCATAAATGCATGAAGTAAATAATAAAAATGCATGAAGGGATTTTCTTCAGTAAGGTTCAAAATTTGATTGAAAGAACCCAGAATGAAGTAGAATTATACTAGATATAGGTCTTATTTATTAATAAAATAATTAGGCTGGTCACCATGGGACAAATAATTTATATTATTTTCAATGAAACATATTTGTCATCAGTAAATAGGTATACTATTCATTATGGCAACTAGTATGCAAATTTGGGTACAGAAGATAAATTCTGGCTGATACCAATCCTACCTCTGTGAGACTTTCTATGTTTCATCCACTAAGCTTCTCTTGCAAACAATTGTCTCTCTTATTCATGCTCATTGCTCATCCTGAGCATTCTCTATCAAACGTTCACACAGATTTCCCACAATGAAACCAGTATTGTTTGGCTTACATCCTCATTGACACATCGTTTGACACGAGTTGACCAGGGTAATAAGGACACTCAAAGTCCTATCACAGAAACAGTACAAGGATCTTGAGAAGTAAAGACTCATACTGGACATATAACTGGCCTTTATATGCCGTGAAAGAAGATGTAAACTTATTAATGTGATTTCTGGAGCTTTAGAACTGAGACCGGTTGAAACTAAAAGTAAAGCGATTTCAGTTCAAAATAACAAAGTTACATCTATCCAAGATTAATGAAGTATTATTAAGAAGCTGTATAAACTGAAAACAATTAAATAGACACAAATTTTAAGCATCTGATGAATGGCCAGCCAATCCGATCTTTAATATCCCTCATATCCCAAGATTTAATGGTCTGGGAGTAGATGTTTCACCAGACTCTTTATGACCCCAAGCTCACAGCTCACACATTCACCACTTGCTCAAACAATGAAGACTTGCACACATAATCCCATCTTCCTCCTAGCTTGTTACCAGCTGCTGCCCGTGGTTTAATACTGGGGACTGAGGAGAACCAGAGTAGTTTCACTTTTACTCCCTAAAGGCAAAAAAAAAAAAAATCAAGTCTAAAGTGGAAGGACAATATTTGAGAATGACATTTTAATTGGCAGTTGACAAGTTTAAAAGTATGAATACAATTACATCCAAATAGTGGGCATGGGTAGTGCTTTGTCAGCAAGGATGTATTATGAGTGTCCAGAAACAGAGAGATTCTACATAGTTAATAAAATGATATTTAACTCTGCTATTATAAATAGATAAACACAATGATAAGTAGTATTCCTTAGTAGTTAAAGCTTGAACCTGGGATCCAGATTGCCTGATTTGAAATCCTAACCTCTCTGTGACTCAGTTCTCCAAGCTGAGAAAATAGGGATGATAAGAACACCTATATCAGGCTGGGCATGGTGGCTCACACCTGTAATCCCAGCACTTTGGGAGGCCGAGGTGAGCAGATCAGTAGGTCAGGAGTTTGAGACCAGCCTGACCAACATGTTGAAACCCCCATCTCTACTAAAAATACAAAACTTAGCCAGGCATGGTTTCACGTGCCTGTAATTCCAGCTACGCAGGAGGCTGAGGCAGGAGAATCACTTCGACCCAGGAGGAGGTGGAGGTTGTAGTGAGCCAAGATTGTGCCACTGCACTCCAGCCTGGGTGACAGAGCAAGACTTCGTCTCAAAAAAAAATAAAGGAATACCTATATCATACACTTGTTATGAGGATTAAATTCATTCATTCAAATCAAGCTTAAGAACAGTGTATTGCAAGACACAGGTATGTGCTATTATTATCAATGAATTACTACAATTTAATGTGCTTACATTTGCAAGTTAACCTTTCTATATATTAGCAGAGACCAAGACTTAAAACTAGACCATGGTTAATCTTATTGGAACATCTAGAAGTTCAGGATGCTCCATTTACCTCAGAGATTACATTTTTTTTCATGTCCACTTTATAATTCAGGGACAGTATTCTCAGGAAGACATTCCAACACAAGCCAGCATTCAGGGCAGCAGGTGATATGTGAGATGTCTAATGCATTGCTTTTGGAATTGAATCATTGTCTTTCCTACTGTGCAAGCTTTAAAATACTTTGTCTTTGGGGTCTCCACACCATCTGCACACTTAAAGAAATCCAAGTACAACAGAAACCAGTGATCACAGTTCATTATCACATGGAGCACTGTTCCCAAAACAGGCTATGGCAAGTTGAGACCTGATGCAGCTTCAATGCAGCGATGAGTTTGGCATTCTGCATTCCACTGGATTTGGAATTTTTTTTAATGTTTCTGTGTTTTGGTATTCAGAAACAGCATCTCAGAATTGAAACCAAAGATTAGAGGAGAATGTATTTATAGCATAGAATTCCCTTAAGAATGTAAACTCTTGAGACAAATTGCATTGGTTCTAATCTACTCTCCATTTACTGACTGTAGGATTTCCCCACACTTTTGTTTCCTCTACATAAAATAAGAATGCTGATAGTACTACTGATCTCAAAGCTATTGTGCGTATTAAACCAGATTATCTGTATAAAACATTTTGAACAGAGCTTTTCACTTGGTAAATGCTCAATAAATATTAATCACTGTTTACTATAAATTTAGCAAGTTTGAAAATTTTCTGTGCACTAGTACATAGACAAATCATGGGATGATCTTAAACATATTTTGGTAATATAATGAGAGTTCCAAGAAGTAAACTGGCTTAAAGCTTACTGATCCTTCACCTAAATGTTTAAAAATGTTATCAAATTACTACAACTTAAAATAGGTGAACTTGAAGATGCTAAGACAAATCAAATTCTTGTATTCAAAGTAATTGCATTCTATCAGAGTGCTAATAATAGCAAACATTAGTTGAACACTAAATTATAGACACTGATGTGAATTCGCTCATTTTATCTGTGTCAGAAATAAAGTTATACATGGCATAACAAAGTTTCAGTTAACAATGGACTGCATAATAGGATGGTGGTCCTATAAGATTATAATACCATATTTTTACTGTACCTTTTCTTTGTCTACATATGTTAAGATACACAAATACAATTGTCTGTAGTATTCAGTACAGTAACATGTTGTATAGGTTTGTAGCCTAAGAGCCATAGGCTATACCATACAGCCTAGTTGTATAGCAGGCTATACCATCTAGGTTTGTGTTAGAATGCTCCATTATGTTCACACAAAGACAGAATTACTGGGGCCGGGTGCAGTGGCTCACGCCTGTAATCTCAGCACATTGAGAGGCCCAGGTGGGCAGATCATGAGGTCAGGAGATCGAGACCATCCTGGCCAACATGGTGAAACCCTATCTCTACTAAATATACAAAAACTAGCTGGGCGTGGTGGTACACCTGTAATCCCAGCTACTGGGGAGGCTGAGGCAGGAGAATCTCTTGAACCCGGGAGGCAGAGGTTGCAGTGAGCTGAGATCACGCCACTGCACTTCAACCTGGTGACAGACCAAGATTCCATCTCAAAAAAAAAAAAAAAAAAAGACAAAATTACCTAACAATGCATTTGTCAGAACATATCCCTGTCGTTAAGAGAGGCATGACTGTGTATATGAAGCAGGCCTTAGTAGTATCATAATTCACAGGTAAGCAAACAAATAAAAAGCATTTAAGTAACTCGCTACGTGTTACCAAATTGCTCTACTAGTTAGAGCCAAACCGAGGGATCCTGGATTCAGACTCAAGGAGTCTGGCCTCAGACTTTACTCTTAATCACCATTTTTTGTACTCTTTCTATAGTGCCTCATGAAAATCATTCTAGCAGCACGTGCAAGATAAAAGAAGAAATAAAAGATCATGGAGATAAGAAGACCAGGTATTAAAATGATCCAGACAGTAAGAAACAAATGCCAGAAACACACAATGGCCTTAAAGCTGGAGAGTATAGAATAAATGAAAGAGATACTGAAGAAAGGAAGCTAAGAAGACTCGGTGACTACCTGTGGGAGCCTGGGAAAATTTGCAGGAAGTGTTAGAATCTCAGTAACTGTATTTTATGGATGCCCCTGGATAGGGCACATGCTTCTGTTTCTCTAAAGTCTATAACACTGTCCATTGTCTCTTTGACCCGCCCCCATCTTTTAATCTCTAGATTTGTCCATCATAATATGTCAAATGATATTTCCAAACCGCTGCTAGTTTCTCTCAAACAATAACATAGACACTGAACAATTTCACAGTTGTATGACCAGTATTTTTCTAAAAGAAAAATTACTTTTTTTATCCTTAACGTTTATAATTATAAAATGTATTGCTAAAACTATTAAATATTAAGAACCAACAACGTGACAACGACCAGAACGGCCACACGGTGGCAGCAAAGCATAGTGTACAAGCAGGACGAGCCGGCAGCCTAGAGGGCGCCAGGCACGGAATACTCAGATCCCATCTATTTTCTATGTAGTTCATACGTATTAGTCAGCAGCTGTAATGCTAGTAACATATCTCCACACAGCACCTCACACTTTACAAAACTCCCACAGATACTTTCTCTTGTCTACTTCTTACCACCACTCTGAGAAGTCAAAAGGACGAGGATCAGACTTGTGTGGAGGATAAAGATCCAAGTTTTACTCCAGGAACCAGAAGCACCTCAGAGGCTCAAAGGTGAGACAAAGATCAAAACTTAGTCATTGTTTCTTTTAGGATATGCTCTAGGATAAATACAGTATGAATGGGAATATTCTACCTTCAACTTTAGTGGGGAAAATAATTTGTTTTTTTTTATAGAACTGGGAATATTTGAAGGGGTTTGGGCTGTAAGTTATTCCTGACCAAAGTTGGAGAAAAAAAGGGAAAAGAGAAGGAAAGGGAAAGGGCTTTCTTTTTTTAAATAACAAAAGCTAAAAATTTCCTTAGAGATTATTATAGAAAGCTTAACTGGAGAGAAATGTGCCTGGGGAAAAAGCATGTATCCTCCAAATTGTGCTTGCATTCATTTTCTAGGGGTGCTTTTAAAAACCTCTATGAACTTGGGGGCTTAAAACAACTCTTCTGGAGGTCTAAAGTCCAAAATCAAGGTGTCCAGAGGGCTATGCTCCTTCCAAAACCTCTAGAGCAGAATCCTCCCTTGACTTTTCAGCTTCTGTTGACTGCAGGCCTTCCTTGGCTTGTAGTGCAAAACTCCAGTCTCTGCCTCCATTTTTGCATGGTCTCCTCCACGTGTCTCTGCGTGTGTTTTTCTTCTTCTTCTTCCTTTTTTTTTTTTTTTTTTGAGATGGAGTTTTGCTCCTGCAACCTCTGCCTCTGGGTTCAAGCGATTCTCCTGCCTCAGCCTCCAGAGTAGCTGGGATTACAGGCACGTGCCACCACGCCTGGCTAATTTGTGTATTTTTAGTAGAGACGGGGTTTCATCATGTTGGCCAAGCTGGTCTTGAACTCCTGACCTCAGGTGATCCACCCACTCAGCCTCCCAAAATGCTGGGATTACAGGCATGAGCCACCAGGCCCCGCCCTCTGTGTGTGTTTCTTACAAAGACACTTGTCATTGGATTCATGGTCCACCTAGATAATCTGGAATGATTTCATCTGCCGAATTACATCTGCAAAGATCCCTTTTCCAAATAAGATGACATGTACATTTACCAGGGATTAAGACATGGGGATATCTTTTAAGAGCCACCATTCAACCCACGTGTGACTGTAATGCTCTTGTGACTGTACTTTCTCCTGCCAGTGGGGAGCTCATACATGTACCTATTATGGACTCCTACTCTTCTGTGTGTTTAGTGGCTACAGAGTAATAATATCTGATCTCTGCTCCAAAATCTGACACCATTTTGCTGTGTCCTCTCCTTGGGTTGTCTCCTCATCTGTAAAATAAGAAAGTTAGACCAGCCAATGGTCACAAAGTCAAAAGCATTATCTGTCTGAGAGGAAATGAACAGTGGGGCTTCAGAGAAATGAGAGCATTCATATTTGATGCCAATTACTTGTCATATTATAGTAGAATCAGTTCTCTCCCTCATTAGTTTTGAGAGTGTTTCTGTTAATTTTTTACATTTATTAAATATCTGCTTGTTCCAGAAATTTAATAAAGTCTGAGACTATAGAGATGGGCAAGACAGAGTCCTTCTCTTAGGAAATTCACAATCCAGTAGGAGAGGTAGATATATAACATTATCACTATGATATACTGTTCAAGCAGTAAGGAGAGATCCTTTGCACACATGGGCAAAGAGCCCAAGTGACCACTCTAGGGTACAGGTAGATTCGGGTATGACATAACATTTATACAACCTTAGAAAACCAACTTAAGTGTGTCCTTCATAAAGGACCAACTTAAGAAGGGCACACTTACATTCGTTCTTCAAGGTTGAATAGATGTTATCAGCTGAGCAAAATAGGATAAAACCGTATATGGAGAGTAATCGCCATGTCTAAAGATGATGAAATGTGAAAGCAAATGGTTAAGTACCTTGGATAAAGTACAGCGATGAAAGGTAGAAAAAAGTATTGTCTGGAAAGATAATCATTATCTGAACACTTTCTTTGGGCCCAAGCACCATAGCATAGGCCTTTGTATGTTATATAATTTCTCATAACAGCCTTTGTGGTAGGATGTCAGTATAGGCTAAGCTGTGCTAAGTTAACAAACAACCCTCAAATATAAGTTGCTTCATCTAATGAATATTTATTTCTCATCCACACATAGTCTGCTGTGGATTTGAGTCACTCCTCAGGACAGTTGTCTTCTGTGTGTAAACCTCAGCATTCTGTCGCCTTAATTACTAGGAAACCTTCATATTCCCTTGCTTTCACATTCAGCAAAGGAAAATGTCTGGAGAATTCAGTACAAATAATTGAATGTTTATACACAGAAGTGACACATACCTGTTCTGTTTACGTTTCCTTGACCAAGCAAGTCATTTGTACACACCTAACTTTAAAGGCTAGGGAAAGATAATGTCCAGAATTAGAGAAGCAGGCATTGGGGAAGTGAAGTAAGGTTTATTGCAGGTGGCCACCATTATTATTCTCATTTACAAAAGAGGAAATTGAGACATAGAGAAGTTAGTCATAATCACACAACTGGTAAGTTGCAGAATGAGGATTTGAGCTCAAATCCGTCTGATCCCAGATCTCACACTTTCGTTATTGGGAAATGCATCTGCCATGCAAATGAGTTTGGACTTTATCCTAACGATAACAGGGAATTACTGGAAGGTTGTAATAGGGAGAGCACAACTCATATTTTTTAAAGTGTTTTGGAAATATGTGTATAAACAATGATTGGGGAAGAACAGGACTAAGGATGTGAGGACAGGAGCACTTCTATGACAATATTTGGAAGGGAAAAGACAAGGCCCTACACTGAGCCAGTGCCATAAAAGTGCCAGTGAGGATTGCAAGGAGGCAGAAGCTCCAAAGGCAGCTAAGAACCAGAGCCCAAAGATTTTAATAGATAAGTGAATATTTAGGTTGAAGGAAAAGGAAAGAAGGACAGAATCTGATTAGCAAGGTCCAGGCTTGAGCAAGTAGGACAGAGGTGCCATCAAACGAAAGGCATATAATACAAGCATCAGGCTAGTTGTGTGTGTTTGCTTTTGTTTTCAGTGGGGGAAAGGGCCATAGATTGTTCAAATTTGAACGTGTTGAATTTCAGTTTCCTATAGAAATCCAAGTAGAGAGCTTCAGCAGACATTTAGGCATCGATATGTTAAATTTATGAAAAAAGATTTTAGTTATAGATAAATACTTGGGAAAAAAACATGCAAATCTGGTAGTCCAAATATGTGATTAATGATATTGCCAAAGAGAAAAAAAAAGAGACAGGCTGGCACAAACACTATAAAATATAAAGGTTTATGATGTGCCTGGAGGTGGGGGTTTCATCATAGTCACCTTTGATCTTTCAGCCTAATTGAGGAATGAGTCCGGAAGTTTCCCCAAATTTGGTTAGCTGGATTTATGAAACCGAAAACACACCAGAGTGTACATCATGTGGACGTAAAAATAAGATCTGCTATATTCGTAACACCATATTGTCTACAGCAAATCTAGTAGTATGCAGATCCCCAAACTTCACAATTCTAGAATTCAACATGCATGCGTGTGCATGTGCGCGCACACACACACATTGTTCTATGTTTTCATAAAATATTTTTGTTGATTTTGGCTTATTTCCCAAAAAAAGTTCATTGTAAGTAACAGTAATAATGTGTGTAAGAAAAAAATAATAAAACCAAATGAAAAATAAAATTATAACCCTAGCGTAGCCTTTCTTAATAAGTGTTCTAAGCTGGAAGCTCACTTTTTGGCATCCATCCTAGGAAGGCTGGAAAGTAAAAGACGTAGTAATGGAAAAAGGGGAAACAGACGGGGAGTTCTGTTCATTTAGGGTTCCATGATTCCATTAACCTTCTGACGCTTCAGTGCTTCTCCACACCTTTCCAGTTCCTCTCTGCTTTCATTCCCACCACAGGAAAAAAAGAAAAGAAAAGAATGGACCTTATTAACCACACGTAACCGTCTTCCCTTAAACTGCCCTGGCGCAGTTACTGCTGTGAACACGGTGAATGGACTGGCCCCGTCAAATGTGAAACCGTTTCTCCTGGAAAGGCAACGACGACTTCGTGAAACTGTTTTCCGCGCTCCGGCAGAAAGGGAGGAATTCTGGAGGATCGCTCTTTCCGCGAACATCGCGGTCTGTGAAATCTGCCCCCCGAAAGAACAAAAACAAAGCAAACCATCCCCGATCAGACGCCCGTTGTCCTAAAATAGCACCTCCCTCCATGATGCCGAGGTTGGGCGCAGGACTGACTCATGCCGGCCGGGCTGGCGGCCAGAGCGCAGCGCAC